>VZTO01018983.1:1736-28590 GCA_013400615.1 Syrrhaptes paradoxus
ATGAAGATATACATTTTTTGGTATTTATTTGGACTAAGAAAAAATACAAGATATTTTAATTACTAAGTAAAATGGAGTCGATTTTTAACAATTTGCTACATATTTTTTTCAAAAATAATTCCTCAAAAGATGCTATTATTTTCCAGCGCTAGATCCAATCATTAATCATCCCTGTGTGAGCCATTCCAACTCAGTGTCCCTTCAGACTGCAAAACCGTTCAAATTATGTTTGTTAAAAATAAGGTGGACATTAGCATATCTCCCAGGAGCACTGTTTAACCTTAATAACTAAGCTGTTTACTGAACCTGAGATCACACTGTAGGGGTTTATCTGTACATTTGTTCCAATAAGATAAGATTCAACACCTGTGACAGTGCAATTTGAAATTTGTTTTCATAATTTCCCTTTCTCAAGCAAAGGCAATCTCTCTTCTGCTGCACAGACACAGAAATACAAGCTACCAGTAGACTGAGTATAGAATGTACTGGGTGAAGGAACACTCCCAACCCAGCACAACTCTCCCAACAGGGGAGATCCAGTTGAAAAGCAATTTGCAAAAACATTGTAAAAGTCTATGTGTAAAAGCCCCTAAAAATCCCACCTCCCACCAAAACGAAGAAAAAAACCCCACTCCGCACAAGAGAGAGCATAGCAACAGAACTGGAGCACCTGAGGTAGGATTGATCTCACCTAAACCTAACTAATACCTTCTCCTACAGCAGGATTCAGCTAATCCAAATTAGATTTTTAGAGTAGAGACTAATTCTGCTTTTTCCCCACCGAGTGTGAAGAGACAATATCTGCACTGCTGAATAAAACAAGGTCACGGAGAGTCCTCTGGCCTTCAGGCCAGGTGATGTATAGGTTGGCTCTAGTTATTGGTTTCTTATAGATCTCCTTATCTTGCTGGTCCTTATACATTACTGCTATTTGTAGGGTGTGTTTTTTTTTTAAATTTCAAACTGTCTGACACAGCACTGTGGTGCAGCCAGATAGACTGATATTTTTATACCATAAAACTGGGGATTTTTTTTTTTTATTTTTTTTCCACAAATGCCAGAAGGCAGCATGAGGGCAACAGGAGGGCATTACTAGCAGGGTGGTAGCCCCAAGAACTGTGTAGGCTACAGAGAGTCAAGGCTGGTGCAGTCCTTCCCAAATCCTTTATTGGGAATGGCCCTTCAGATGTCCTCCATGAACAGCTCTTGGACACTGCCCTGCAAAGAAAGGACTAGGTGGCATGGGCCAAAACCATGCCAGGAATGTGCGGTGAGGATGAGCAGCAGTCCTGTTCTCAAGCTCACCCCATCACCACTCTTTGTTAAGCAGTACAGACATAGGTCAAAAGTAGACACCTGGCTAAATCTGATGGCTCAGTGAAAAAAAGAAGCAGGAAGAAGTTAGAACTTCTCTGAGAAAGGAGTAAATACAGAACGCACAAAGACAAAGAGTGAAATAAAAAGGCAGACATATTTAGGAAAACATATGCAAAGCCAATAAATCAACTCACAACATTAATCAGACTCTCCAGATCAATTCTTCTCTTCTATGAGAGTCTCACGTGTGGAATACATAATAAAGATGGGCGCAACCAACGTGTTTACTTGAAAATGACACAAGGTCTGCATGTGCACCATCACTAGCATTTGTAATGTTTTGAAATGCAGACAATGGTTTGGATCAGACCTTATTATTTATGCATACTGTGGCTGTCCTATCCTCAGTCTTTATTGTTTAAAGATGCTACTTAAGTAAGTGTCAATGTTTTCCCTACTATACATCCTGAAAAATTTGGAAAGAGTCATCTCTTTGATGATTTGAGATTACAGACTGCTGTCCCTTTTTGGTTAAATGGAAATCCTAGTAGATGGGATACCTTTTCTAAAAAAAAAAAAAAAAAAAAAAAAGATCTGGATTTGGNTTTCTTTTGATTTTTTCTGGTTTACACAGTAATAAGAATCTTGCACGTGTATCATAGTTTAACCCAGCCAGCAGCAAATGCTATGCAGCCACTCACTCACCCTCCCCCATCCCCCAGGGGAACAGGGGAATAATTACAGGGGCAAAGGTAAGGAGACTCATCGGTTGAGATAAGAACGATTTTATAATTGAAAAAACATAAAATTGAAAATACTGATAATGATAATATACAAATACACAAATATACAAATATTCAAATGAAGTGCAACTGCTCATCACTCAATGACCAAGGCCCAGCCTGTTCCTGGGTAACGATCCCAGAGCAGAGAGAGTCCCAAAACCGCAACCCCAGCAAGAGCCTGAGGGGCAGGAAGAGAGAGAGAGCGCAGAAGAGCCCTTATCTATGTACTGGGAATGGCATTGGATTATATGGAATATACCACTGGTCAATTTGGGTCTTAATCCTAAAGCTGAGCCAGTAATTGTGGGCTATGCTCCCTCCTAGCTTCTCCTGCACCTGCACACTGGCAAAGCATGGGAAGTTAAAAAGTCCTTGGCTGTCCCGGCGACAACTGAAAACATCAGCATGTTATGAACATTCTTCTCAGCACAAATCTGTAAGACAGCCTCCTACTAGCTGCTACGAAGAAAGTTAACTTTGTCCCAGCTGAAACCAGGACAACAAGGATCACAACTGACTGCATATTTTCAAACATGAAGAATCAAGACCCTAAATATATTAACAGTCCAAAATATGTGAATAAATTATATTAACATTTTTATTTTCATGTTTAAGCATTGCTGACCTGCTTTCTTAGCAGTCCCCTTCTCTATTAACACCAGTCATATACATGTGCACGGTAGGCTTACAGACCCTTTGCACATAAGTACCCCAAAAAGCAGAATATGAAAGTTCTCAAGGCAAGAGCAGCTTGAAAACCTGTTTTTTTCAGGAAATACTGATGCTTCTGTGGTCTCCATGCACTTAATTTCTTTGAAGGACCCCGTCACACGGTGAGGATGTGAGAGCTATGCACAAACTGCCACAGTGAAATGCAGAAATGGGCACCTAGCAGAATTCTTGGGCTTGCATATGTATGAATCTGTATACACATCTCTCTACCTCTCAGTCTGCCTGTCATCTATCCATCCTGAGAGTCTCTAAACAAATATCTGTTTGACTCTCTCCAACCATACCTTAAATTTTCATTTTATTCATTAGTTTTATAGTACCAATACTATGCCAGGGAGATAAATTTTTACAAGACTTTGTAGTGGCACTTCAGAGACATTAAATACTCTCTATTAAATGTTAACAATCACCTTTTACTATATCCTCATACTTGTAGTCCTTTGTAGTTTCAAAACAACGCACAGTTAAATTCCAATAAAGGTTGAAATGACAAAGTAGAAATGGATCGAGAAGCCTCCCAAGTGACCTTCCAGAATCCATAAGGCAGTAACTCCTTTTTGTAGGATTACCTAACTGAACACAAAGCATTGGCAAGTGTTAGGACTTGGGAAATGGAACAAGCTTTGTCAAGGAAAAGAGAAACGCTCCTTAAATCACGATATAGCCTCTGACGGCATAATGTGCTTTGGAACTGAGTTTAGTGCTATCCTGTTGAAAGTCACATCTGAGAGCTTTACACTTTTTGGAAAGATGGCTCATTTTCAGTCCTTAAAAACAGCAGCAAAATAAATTTAATTAATTTAGATGTGTAATGCCATACGCAATGGTACATGTATGGGCATACATACACCTTGGGACATATATACACACACCCTTGGGAAAGAGCTTCATGGTATTCTTGAGTGCAAAGCAGTGGTGTATGTGTTTCCCTAAAACAGAGAAGAATTCACTGACATAATCATCTTTGCATATGCTTTGCATGTATGTGGGAATATTTTTCTTAATCAGGATATATATCAGGGTATTTATAAATACTGTGCTTCCAGGTCATACTTAAAATGGTCATCTGCGAATATAAACTTTTGACTTTTTAAAATCTGTCCTTTCCACAAAGTTATTCCATGTAATTAAGAACTATATTCTGCAAATTAAGCTGTGTGTAGAAAACGAGTTTATGACTTTTCCATCTATTTCCACTAATCCCCAATTACTCAAAGTTTTCCCAGCCTCCGTAAGAGAAACATCTATATCTCTGGGAAATAATGATTTCTGTCCTTTCAAGTACACTCACTATATTCAGGAGGTTACAAAACTGTATGAGAGAACCTATGCTTAAGAATGAATAATTTTCCTGGATTACATTCTCATTATAGAATGTTCAGAAACTCTTTTACCTTAAGCCTAGCAGCAAGCTGCTGCATGCTTTTGAATACATTTTCACAGACAAAAACACCTCAGCCTCAGCTATTAGAATATTAACAGCGTAAGATTAACATTTTTGAATAAAAATTTTAATAAGAAACCTTTTTTCCTAAAGTGCCCTATTTTAATAAAACAGCTCGCAAAAACACTAATATCTGCAGCATAAAGAAAAAAAAAGTGTAATGAATCTAAAAAGAACTTTAATTTTGTTGTAATGTGCATCCAGCAGATGGACCAAATAAATTAATATTTTTTTAACAAATAAACTTTTGAAAAACAGGTGTTTGTTTTTTTTAGTTGGTTCTGACAAGACCCCATGGTAACAGAAGCAATTTTATGACAGCATAACTATCAATTCTCATAGTTTTCCCAAGACAGAATATATTAAATAACTTTTTTTTGGTCCTAAAATTTTTTTCTCTTTCTCCATAAACACTTTTGCTCCCCATGTGGCCTGGGCTTTTGACACCTCTAACTTTTTGATGTTTGCAGTAATCTTTCTACCACTTTCTTCTGACTCTCCATTTTGTGCCTTACAGGNAAAAGAACTTTAATTTTGTTGTAATGTGCATCCAGCAGATGGACCCAATAAATTAATAATTATTTAACAAATAAACTTTTGAAAAACAGGTGTTTGTTTTTTTAGTTGGTTCTGACAAGACCCCACGGTAACAGAAGCAATTTTACGACAGCATAACTATCAATTCTCAAACATAGTTTTCCCAAGACTAAAAGATTAAATATCTTTTTTTTGGTCCTAAAATTTTTTTTAATCTTTCTCCATAAACACTTTTGCTCCCCATGTGGCCTGGGCTTTTGACACCTCTAACTTTTTGATGTTTGCAGTAATCTTTCTACCACTTTCTTCTGACTCTCCATTTTGTGCCTTACAGGGAAAAAGAAATCAAAGGCTTGAAGGGTGCTCATTAGGTAAATTTGCAGAATTTGAAGCAATGAAACATGAGGGCCTCTGTTATTTCTACAAAATAAATGTAGAGAACAATACAAGTAAATTTTCAGATATGACATTAATTTTCATTCTTCCTGCCTATAAAAGTTTAAAATAAACAAATCAATCTCTCATAAAATTAAACACATCTTCCATTAAAATTAATAGAATGTAAATGTCTTTCAGATTTTTCTGAAAAAAAAAAACAACCAACAANTTTCTGAAAAAAAAAACAACCAACAAACAAAAAACCCCAAAACACTAGCCCATATCCAGCTTTACAGTTCCTAAACCAATCCCTAAACCAATGAAACAATGAAAAAGAACCATTTCTAAATAAAACTTCAGTCTATCTGGAGAGATATCACAATACCACAAGACTGTAATCCTAAAAAAAAACTCACCAAAAATACCTATATCTGTATGTAAAATGTATTTTTTTTTGTATATCCCTTCATACCATCAGAGTACAAATCCAAAATACCCAGCACAGTGATGGACGCCATGCACACATGTACATAGAAAGTATAAATTCCCTCTCGATGAGATTACATTTTTTAAATATATAAACTTTGTAATTCTGCTGTTACTTTATTATCACACGCTACACTCCAGTTCAAAGCTGGAATCTGCTCCCAGAACTGCATTTTTAGGAATTACAAAGAGCGTAAATGAAGGGTACATTTCTGGCAAAAATCTTCCCTGTGTCTACAGTTGGTCTATAGCCTTGCAGCGCACACTTGTACATAAAAACTGATTTATTCAAGTTTTTTCCCTGCTGGTGGAAATCCAGGCTGAGGCCTCATGAGACGGAGCTGCAGGGTGGATGCAGGGTGCCCCGGCAGCTGCCTCTGTGCTACATGCCAGGGAGGAGCATATGGTGCAAATGCCAGTTCAAGCGAAGACATGAGTGTACGGTCCTGGGGCTACAAGGGCAAATGCAATCCCAGAGTTTCCCTCCAGGGTCCAAGGTGTTTAACAGGAAAGTAAATCTGTGCCTCCAAATAAATAATAAATGATGAAGAGGATATTTCTTGCGAGTACATTCTCATAGTCCCTCATGATTCACGAGGAAGAGAGAAATGAGTGCATCATGGCAACAGTTTTCATGGTGATGTGTAGAAGGGCACAAATAACTTAAAACATAACCTGACAAAGATATTTATAGCTATAAACATTTTTCTGTTCATAGGCAGAATAAACCTACTTTATCCTAACTCCTTATTTAAACTTCTATAAAGAAGGTTTTTTGTCCTTTACCAATCAGAGAGACTGGCAACATCTTCCTAAAATAGAAATAATAAAGCAATTCAACCCAGGCATGACTTAAGTAGGGGGAAGAATGAAAAGCTGGGGATTTAACTACCTATCTTTCTTTATTATTCTTATTATTCTTAAAGTCTCTGTGGGAACTTAAAAGCGAATCAATGAGCATAAACTGATAAACAGATTTATGCAAACTCCTTTTATATGACTTTAGATATTTATACATGTACTTGTGCTCTTGCACATACTTTAAGATTTTCTTCTAAGTGATAGCAGAAAGCCAGGAATTATTCAAAGGGCCAACAACTATAATTTAGTACTTTTTTTCTTGAGAGGTATTAAAATAAGGATAGAAAATATCATCATATTCCACATTTACTGATGGTGTGCCCAAGCCTTTCTTCCTTTGTAGACATGGAAAGGAAGAAACAGGAGGGTAAAATAACATGGTAAATGCACAAATAAAAAACCGTAATTGTGACGCAGGAAATTTTATCAATGTCCCACTCATATCAAAATATTTTCAGTTCATGTGCAATTTCAGTGAATACATACTAGGAAGGTTATTCACTGTTAAAGCATCCTTCTCATTTAAAATCACCAAGTTATTCAGTAAATGTAACTTCTCTTTCACTTTGCATTATCTGCAGATGAAGTTGATCTTTTTAAGTTGACATACGTATATGTATGATGTTCTTGGACATTTACAGGAAAAAAAAAATTCTCTGCCCACTAGATTCTGAAGTTTTCTCTGTGGCATGCAACAGAATTCTACTGTTCTTTCTACTTGCTTGGTCATGAACATGACAAGAGACGGCTACAGCTCCCAGGCTGACGGAGAGAAGGATGCAGGCAAATCACAGGATTTCTGTGTGAGGATTTCTGCAAGCATTTGCACACATTTTTTTTGTAGCTGAAAATTCAACTTCCTTGGGAGAACTGGAAAAAAAATGTATTTACATAGCTTATAGGTTGATACAATCTCTACTTTTTCCTGTACCAAAAGTTACTGTTTTGTTGCTTGCATCTTCCAAAGTTTAGGACAGTTCATTGTACCTTTTCCACAGTGCCTGATCAGCTTTCTGTATTCTGCCTGTCTTTATCACTTCCCTTCCTTTGCAGAGTTTTAATCCTTTCATTTGTATATTTCAAGTGAGAAGTCTTAGCCATTCCTTTTTTTTTTTTTTTTTTTTTTTTTTTTTTTTTTTTTTTTTCTTTTGGTACATTTATCAGCTCTTGCCCATTCCATTATTCTCTCTGATTTCTTCACAGAAGTTATTAAGCCTTTTCAGTCTCCTCTTTCCCCTGAATATACGCAATTAAATTTGGGCTGGTTAAACACCTCACATATTCTTTAAATGCGTTTCCTAACATTTCTCAATAGTGAATTTATGCAAAAACACAATCTTGTTTTCTTAATCTGTCTCGCTTTCTTTGAAGTTCGACCCATTTTAATTTTTTTTTCTTGCATAACTTGAATAATTTTGTATCACCTTCATATGTGGAATTTTTTGTTCTAAATTGCTAGTTAGACATCACTGAGCTTACTTCTGAATCTTGTCCTTGACAACCTACTGCTAAGAGACATTTATGAAGGACTTCACTGGAGTCTCTTTCAAAGTGAAAATGTATAACGCCATCAAGGTTCTCTTTGTCCACCACTTTAATATATTAAAGGACTTTGAGAGGATGTTTGGTTTTGTTTTTCTCCAGATACTGCTGACAGTATGTTTATCTTTTTCATAATTTCACTCTCCATTAGCATTTCAACTATTTGACTGGTGCTTAATTAAGATTTACTAATCTGTTCCCAGAAAAAAAAAATACAAGGTCCATATATAAAATTCCATGAAAGAAATCTTTTTTTGACACAAAAAAAGGAAAGACCTACATACATATAAAATAGGAAAAAGAATATACTGTGCTACAGTTAGCCAGCTCAGGAAGACGTTTATTTTGTGAGCTGATGCTTTGTCTAGTGAAATTTAGTCAGGGCACTTGGCTAGGCATAAGTACATATGCAGTAACATAGGGATATAAAGCAAAAGAGTGACACCTGAAAATAACATTGTCCCAGCAATCAGAGCTAGACATAAGCATATTTTAAGGAAACAGTCTATGCAGCCTTCCCCTCATTGTTTTCCTCCTCATGGCAATTTTTTTTTCTATACAATGGTTTTTAATTGTTAGTACTAAGAGTTCAGTGTTATTCAGAAGTGATACATAGTGCTGTTGCTTAGTGCTGTGTTTTAAAGAGCAATTCTTAAGTCTGCTAAGATTCACCGGAACTCTAATGTTAGCTAGTTGTAGTTAAAAATAAGTGTATATTTTTTCATGAATTTTGAAGTTTTTGCCAAAACCCCCACCATTCTGCATCCAATGATGAGTCCATTTACAGGGAGATTATTTTCCCTCTAGATGTCTGGGGCTGGTTCTGGTCTGGCATACATAGATAAAAAGAGGATTTAATCAGAAATTAAGTTAATGAACATGGTATAACATCCCCTGCTACCTTTGATAAGAAAATGAACACTTTTATCAGCAAAATCACAGGTGAAAGGGAAAATATCAGAAAGTTCTCTAAAAAGGTGATTTACATTTACATTATTACGACTTCTATACATGTCTGTAGAAGTGACACCTCAATCCTACTGAAAGAAAAAGAACCATTCACTACCTCACGACTGCAACTAGGCCACATTTTTAGATTTTTCAAAACCAAACTTTGCCTTTCAGTCTTTATGCATATATATATATATAGGATTGTACACATTTGGGTTATATGGCCTTTGTGATATGCTCCAGTGACTTTTCCCTTAACTAAAGGAGTCCTGAATTATTCAAGCCCATTCTGTATTTTCTAAATTAGTCTGGATGCATCTTCAGGTTGTATATAATGTGGGTGTAACACGTATTTCTCTTGCCGTTCAACAACAGCTCTCATCAAGAGCTTAACAGAAGTCCCTTTAATTTTAGGGTACGAGACATTGCAGCAGTATTTTTAGAATTCTTTAAAAGTTAATATTTCTATATGAAATGGGCAAGCTAAATGGCTTCCTTGGTGCCTGTCAAGTTTTTGATTGTGTGTCAGGAAGCTGAACGCACGTGCTGTCTGCTGAAAGGCATGGCAGCCTTCCTGCCTGTTGGAGCAATCCTTGGACTGCTCTGTCCAGAGCCTCTCCCGACTCTTATCTGCAGACAGACACAGTTGCCGCACTCCAAAAGGGATTCCAAGAGTGATTCTGCATGCATGAAGTGTGAACAATCAGGATGAACAGGTTTTTGGACTGAAAAAGGGAATGATTCAAACTGACAGTGTAGGTGCAGCCTTCATGACAGCAGCATCAATCCATAGCATTGGCATAACAGACCCATTTCATCACACATCACTCCTGTCTCAGCTCGAAGGAAGGTTATAACAGGTGACTCCAATCAGAAGTAAGATGGTGCAAAGTTCCTCTTGAGCCTTCATTAGAATACGCATTATAAATATGTATTCAGCTATCTTTATCTTTCTTACAAGATCTTCTCCTATGGAATCTATGGTGATAGACACAATATCGGAAAATCAGCTGGGTCCTTTTTTAAAAACATGGTGTCATAAATATAGGTACAACAATATCTGACATTTGTCAATTTTCTAAATGATGTTTAAGATTTAATTTCTAAAAAAGTTTTATTCTTTTAACTATGGTTATCCAAGGTACATCAATGTCCATAGTAGTCAGCATTTTACACCTTTCTAAACCCTTCCTTCTCAGAAGCAGGATAATGATGAAGTGTGAAGTTACCATGAAAAGGAAAGAAGAATTCAGGCATCTGCTGATGCAGAAATACACGGCAACCACTCTGAGAAACTGAGCAGTGCATATTAAGTAAAAGACAAGTAACTAAAAGCAAATATTTTCCACATTTTTGAAATGTTGAAATGTTATCACTGCCTGTGTGTGTATTGATACTGCACAGTGAAGTGTGTCTAAGAAAGAAAACATAAGCTTAATGAAATTGTCCTGACAGCTTCTTCAGCTTAGACGCAGATACAGATTAGAAAGAGATATTTACATCTCCCATTTTCTCTTGGTCTCCAACAGCTTTATAAATGTCTTGGAGGATGCACAAATTTTTGCACATCAAAGTAAAGGTGTATGATGGGTTTGCCCTTGGCTGGGGACCAGCTCACACANTCCAGCTGTCCCAGACCGAGAGCTGACCGGGGTGAGGGGTGGGGGAAGGCCTTGGGAGATCAACCACCTGGAGCAAGATGACCTGGAGCAAAGAGATCCAGAACTAAAAAGGGCCGATCTTCTGGAGGGTTCTCACCTACGTACTGGGCATGGCGTGTATGTTATGGAGTAGAGTATTGACCGCTTTGGGTCTCCATTCCAAACCCAAGATCAAATCCTGGGCTAGTAACTGGGGCTGTGCTCCCTCCCAGCTTCTCTAGTCTGCAGACAGCCAGAAAAGCTGAAAGACCTTGGCAGCCGGATAAGCATCACTTTTTATCAGCTTTCTTCTGAGCACAAATCCAACTCTGTCTCAGCTTAACCCAGGACAAGCTAGCTCTTAAAAATCACCAGGAAAAAGAAAATTTATTCAGGCAAAGAACTGAAAATATCTTCTTCTAAAATTATTAACTCAAAAAAAAAAAGTAATTAACTGGACTTAAGATAAAACTATCAAAAGCAATCATAAGAAAACAGCACACAAAAATAGTCTGGAAGTCAACAAAACATACAAAGATTATCAATGTACGGGGAAATGAAATGCTTTAAAAATCTGAGAAGTAGGGTTATCATGAAACTCTGTGACTATAAGAATATAATTATTTAACAAAAACTTTGAAAACTAAGAAAGAAATATTGTATTGCTTTGAACCAAATGAGACCTAGCTTGCTTTGTTTCTATACTCATTGCATGGATCAGAAATGACAGACTTTTGAAGGCTTAAGAAGAAATGCTAAAGGAACAAAGAGAAAAGAAATCCTGCCAAGGGAGGTGGCCTGAAATACTTATTTTCCGTTCTGTTAAAACCTGAAGAATATCCTTTCTAAAACCACATCTCTGGAATGAAATAACAAAACCATCATTCAGAACAATTTAAAAAAAAAGATTTAAAATAATTATAAAATGTCTTTATGTGATTAAAGTTTAAACTAAACTTTCCAATGAGTTGGCAATAGAAACTCTGGACCCTTTTCATGTTAATTTGGCAAATATACATCATCCAAGTAGTAAATGTCACTATTTTTGTACACCAACTGGATCTCTAATGTTGTTCCACTGTGGAGAAGTTGGAATGGTTCCTTTTTGTTTCAGAAGAGCACAAACAGGGATCGTTACCCAAGGATGTTGAATATGCTCTAAATCTTTACGTTAGAATCTTCAGTGACTCTACTGATTTTACTTTAAGGAATAGTATAATATACATTCAATACTAATTCACAACAACAGGAACAACAACTTGTATGGTTGAGTGGGGTTACAGAAAAGTTAACGGATTCTGGAAGACGCTTAACTTGATTTGGCAGAATTAAGAAGAGTATGTGTTTGGAGGGGTCAGAAAATTGAAATGAGATTATTTGTCCTGCTTTGTGCAGCAGAACTGGGCCACTAAGGATGGGTATCAAAGGCAATGCTGTCATATTGACAGAGCACCTGGAGGGCCTGGGAGCACTGACATCTTCACATAGGCACCACGTCTTGAAGAATTTATCTTCTGTATCTTTACTGTTCCTTGCCTGACTGAAAGGCAAGGGAGTATTTGCCCCCAGGCAGTACCACTAGATAACTCCTGCACCTGCCATCAAAGCATGAATTAGAGAGCCTGTTCGAGTAGGTACAATACATTCATAATTGCCTCCCTCAGAAAAGGAGATAGGCAAGCAGTAGGAGGTAAACTCTATTCCAATGCCCTCTGTGTCTGTATAGAAAAACACACTATTTTTGACTTAAAGACCAGATTCTGCAAAACTAAAAGTCTGCAGTGATTTCAGGCCAGGAGAATGCAACGGAGCCAAGAAATATTGCTTCTACCAGAATATGTTGTCCAGTCTGTGTAATGGAAACCATTTTCTATTCCTCTTAGAACATTAGCTGTGATCTCACTTGCACATATTTGTGAGTCATATTGCTTTAATCAGTTCCAAAGTTCACAGTAAGGATGAGAACACAAGGGCTATTTTGTAAATGTTAACATCTCCCAGTGGGACGTGAAGAAAACATGGATGAGTGGTATCCAGGAAGCCCTGGCTGTTCCATCACATTGGAGCTTACTCCTGTTCAAGCATGGGTGCAAAGCCACCTAGAAAACCTATGGTGATATCTGTTTATTATTTTTATTTTGTGATCAACCTGGAAGCTCAGTGATTCATCTTTCATGGTCATCAGGCTCTCTGAAACAGAGACTGAGTGGCTTTCATTCCTAAGGCATGCCAAAACCAGGATGTAGAGAAAGTCTGGATAGTTACAGGCAAAGGTCACTGATTCATGATAGATGGTCCCACCAATGGTGGTCATGTCAATAAATCAGCTTCTCTTTCTGGCTTGGACCTTATTCTGATTTCAGAGCATCCAAGGTACTTCCAAAGCATGTCTTCAAAGCAAAGACAGACATTGAAAACCAGTCTGCCATTGACCCTTCCTTTTCTATCTTTTTCCCCCAGATTTCCCATATCTGCTTCTACTGCATGTCTTCATGACAGCCTGGGATCCTGGTTCCTGGCATGTCAGAGCTTCTTGGTTCCTAAACACAGCACTGTTAAGCTGAACATGGTCTTACCTGAGCTATAGCAGTTTGAGAATGTCATAGATACGAAAAAATCAGAGTGGTAGAAAAGTGGTATTATTTTTATAAAGATGTTCCAGTTGATCTTCTGACATAGAGACATTTAATTTTGAGAACTGATGGTCAACTTTTGGTTTCAAATTTGTAACACAGCAAAACATCTAGTTGTGCCTGTCTCTCTCTTGTATTTTACATGTACAAATATGACCCTGTACTTGTAGTAAGCTATATACTTAACATGGCTATTTCAAGAGATAAATAATACACAGCATTGGTATGTCTGACACATGGCACACTTTTACACTGATATATGATATTAAAATAATGTAGGGCTGACACAAGAACCTGAAATTCTCATTTCTAGTATCTAGTGGACATAATGAAAAATTGTGGTGCCTTCTTGAATCTGCTTCAGCAGCTGTCTACTCAGCAGGAGGAACAAGCTTCCACATTCCAGTAACCACTAATTACCACTGATGCACAGCCCTCCCCTACCACACCCCCACCTCCTTTCAACAAAATGCAGGAGTGGCTGCAGACTGTACCCAAATGGGTGTTATCTCTGCCTTGGGGTGAGTATTGCATGTCCACCGAGCCTCAGCTGGGGATATAACTCACTGAAAATTCAGCTTTACCTCATATGGATAACGGGATTTGCCTTTAGATTTCTAGTCGGTATTTTATGAGTGTGTCATCTGATGTCCTCATGGTTTTATAGTTCTTTTTAATATAAATGTATTTTTTTCACTCCTCTAAACATTTCACGTTTAATACTTTATATTTAATATATTTATTAGCAGCCGCACACTCCGGTAGAAAGCCTTCTTTTACAACCCGGAGCAACACACACCATCAGTATGTATAAGTCCATCCTGCACTGTCTTTCTATTCCAACTGATCCAACATGAAGCAGTCAAAAGTTATTTAGTGATTTGACATTGACGTAACTTTGTGACAAGCAACTGAAGCAATCGCAAGACGTGGGTTGGGTGCAGCTGAAACACCTTGATAAGAAAGCAATGAAAAATGATGCATCACACAAACTGAATGGTTTCATCAGCCCAACATTAAATCAACACCTATGTTTCGGGCACTCCCCATTCTTTCCATAATAGAATAATCAAACAGAGAGGAGGACTGATATTCCCAATTTTTCCTGACAGGCTGGAAATTAACTAAAATAAAGCATGCCTGTGCACTGTCATTTGATTGTATTTTAACTAAGTTTCCAGTTAGTGCTCCATAAACCACCTCACATTCTAGCCTGGCTTGCCTGTGGTTGGTGTAAGAAGGTAATCTGCTTCATTGCCCCCCAAAAATCAGTATTTACTATGACTGTTGAAATCAGACGGGGTATCACAACAACAAAAGAACAAATAAAATTTGGAAAATAGGTTACTTGATGTTCTATACCTTGTGCAGGGAGTACGTCTGAAAAGTGGTTAATGAGAGGAACACAAAACTCTGACCGCCTAGGCAGAAAAGGCAGAGTAAACACTGCATGTATTGTGATAGTTGTCTCTAACGTTATTTTCATGCTTATTGAATTATGCTCCTATATAAACTACGAAAACTTTCAACCTTCTTATAAGGGGAGTAATACTTCCAATTCTAGAATGTAAGGCTTAGAAAGTGCCATAAATAAAGCTGAATAAAAACTTAAAAGACTAATATCTGCCTTTATCAGAAACCAAATGGTTGATGTCTCATAGTTACTTAACCTACAGAAAACACTGTAATAAGAAGCTTTAGCATCAGTGTCAGCTCTGTCTACAATAAAAGCAGCCAGCAACCATATAATTCCTAGTACTCCATTTATTCGTATGTAACCTCTTTACATTTACCTCCGTGTACATAAGCAGCTATTGATTTCTGCTGAAGATTCACTGAACTGACACGCCCACTGCTTGGGCAATACGCAATATAAATATTATATCTTGAGATTGGACAAGAGTAAGAGACAACCTTTGTCACTGTTTATTACATTATCGGTTACAATGGAAGAGTTTTTTTCTTTTTAAAATGCTCTGGCCTCACTGCACTGATCTGGTGTATAGGCTTTATGAAAAAGAGTGTTAAAAAGGGGGTTTGTGAGAATATGTAACAGCAGAGGTGAAAATAATTTCAGCTATCGGCTATTCCAGATGCTTCTTTTATCATCATTATTATCAACTTTCCCTTTTATGCAATAATTATGATAACATGTCATATTTTCAGTTCAACTCCCTGAGATTTACATTCACCACAAAGACAGCTTGTTTATATTTCCAGTGTTAATTATTCCACCAGTATGTTGAGCAATGTTTAAAATTCCCATTTATCTACCAAAAGATTCTCATGACATGCAGTGATATAAGATACTGAGATATTTAAATTCAAGAGTACAAAATCACTGTATTTTGAATACAATATAGTTTTCCCTCATAGAAAAGGATCCCAGGAAACTACAATAACTACACTCAGCACAACAAAAGTAGCTCACAGCAAGAAATAGGTATATAATTCTAAGCTTGAAAAGGGCACAGGGAAAAAAAAAAGAATAAAGCTTCCATCCTATGATGGAAGAGCAGAAGAAACGCTCTAATATCAACAACAGCTTCAAGGGGTTGCCTATGCTCTATTCTGGCTAATTTATAACCCTGGCTGCCACAGGTCTGGTCACTTTGCTCCTGGCATAATTTTTGCAGCAGCTCAACTCAGTTTAGGAGAGGAAAGTGATAACACATCTGAAAATTAGTCTGGACCTGACTCCTACTGATCTGAGTGGCCTTTAGGCCACCTGAGTTCTGCTCTGGGCATGCTGTTTCAAACATATGGGGACATGTGAGCTAACCACTTAAAACTGAACTAGCAACTTAAAAGTCTCCTCGTAGTCTCTGAAGACAAACAGATCAATCTAAAAGGCAACTATGATTTTCTAAAATAAGGGCCAAAAGGTGGAATGCTCTTAGAGATTCCTACCTTAAAACTTACAGTCATTAACAGAAGTTCAGACATCAGACTTCCAAGCATTTGCTAAGGTTGGTGACTGCTACTACTAGGTCTAAGCAATACCCTTAAACACTCCCCACACAGTGGCTGCCTTGCCATCTCCCATCCTTACACAGCACATTTTTTTAAAGGACAATTTATATTTATGTATAATAGGAAACAGCCTAGTGCTAGGTTGCTTTAGTATAGCCAGAAATTTCTCTTGCTAACAGAGAAGCCATACTTTGGTTCAGACACTTAGACAAATAGAAAAACTGCACAGTCCATTACCGCACATTTGTATAACAATTCCTCTAATTTTATTTTATACTATTATTAATATTATCATTGTAGGCACTGAGGTTCACCTGAGGTGACCCTCTGGAATTGTTTAAATGCAATGCCATATTGGCACAATGTGGTACAGACATTTTGCTTTGAAACTTCTTAATAAAGTTTGAAGAAAACCTACCATATATCGTAAGAAAATGTTAAAAGTATTTATTGTTTGCATAAGCACTTTGAAAATCATGTTATCATGACAGAGTTAATTAGGTATTTTAATGCCCACGCTAATTATTCATTATCATGGTTATTTCCAGGGAAACTCAGATCTTTATAATATGTGCTAGGAGAGAATTTATTTTTGTCATTTAACATGGGATTTCTGACCCAAGATATCTGCAATGCAGTTGTTATCTGTGCTAGTCATTGTAGGTTCCTTGTATAGGGAGGAATGGGGAGATGGGGAGAAACGAGCACTTTAATCCTATAGTCAGATTTAAAGTCTATTTCAGGGTGCAGTGAATCACACTCTAGAAGTTCTGTTGTTCTCCACTGATTATAAGTGGAAGCAATCGTGATTAACTCAGATGAAGACATCTATATTTAAATTATCTGTGTTCAGTTGCATGAATTTACCCTCAAATCGCGCACATACAAGTTTACACATCTGGATATTATTCTAGAGCAATTCATGAATCAACCAGAAACATTTCATGTCTTATTTTAAGAACAGAGGGAGTCCTTGTTACTTCTCTTAAAGAAATATTTCATCATGCACTGGTATTCTAATCTACAACAAACATATTTGTGAGTTTCTTCAGCATATCTGCATTTTTCAACAGAGCATGAAATAGAAGCATGCAAATCATCCCTAAAGGAGACATTATATAAAGTTGGTGCAGCACCAGGCCAAAAAAAAACCCACTTGAGGTCCCAAAAGCACTCTAAATTCATTAGTGTGTTCCTAATTAACTTTGCTGCCTAGAAGGAGCTTTGATGAGTTCAGATTCAGTTCTATACCAGCACAACTACACTGCTTCCAGTTGTGGAACAAGTCAAGTCAGTGCTACTTTGGAGTTCCCTGCTCCACGCTTAATTGCACTGCAGAAGAAAGCTTAGTGACAAGCATAGCAGAACTGCCCACTGCACCAAAACCTAGCAACAGATGAGTATGTCAGATCATACAGCCTGTGTTCATCAAACCTTTCCACTCTCTTACACTAAAAACTTGCACGTTGTAGCCCTATGCTTTTATTTCTCCTACATATTTTATCTTGGAAATGACAGAGAACATGTTTTCAGCTGGAAGTTCTTCAGCTAGAAAATTCATATCGCTGTGAGTCAAGATCTATCTGAAGAAATTAGCCAAAAGGAAGACAAAATGATTCCCGTAATTATGAAGCCATCAATTGGTAAAATTCTAGTGTACCTCTAGAACTCTTAGCTATGGATAGAGGGAGGACAGAGGGTCAGGTAGGATGGTGCCACAGAAGGGGGAAAGGGCGTGGTTTGAGTGAGGAGGAAGGGAGTAGCTACTCTGCTTTGCTCTTCACTTTGTTATTATAAAAGCATGCATATGCTCTGCGTCTATACAGATACAACATACACAAGCCAGACATTACTCTGCTAAACCTGACCTACCTCTCATTCACCCAGATAATAACCTTTTCTCACTAGGACACATATTCATGCTCATGTCTATCACAACTCAAAAGCATGAGAGGAAAGAAACTATGAGATTCCCCTTCGTAAATGAGAAGCTAAACAGTCATAAAATCATGCAATCATAGAGTGGACTGGGTTGGAAGGGACCTTAAAGATCATCTAGTTCNTCAAATCTAACCTCTCTCAGCCTGTTCTCGTATGGTAGGTGCTCCAGCCCTCTGATCATTTTTGTGGCCCTCCTCTGGACTCACTCCAACAGGTCCATGTCTTTCCTGTGCTGAGGACTCCAGAGCTGGATGCAGGACTGAAAGATGTTGTTATAATGAGACCTTTTAAAAGCAATAGCTTCAGTCCAAACTGCTGACACAGACTCAGGTAGTACTATTTGTCTTTTTAGAGCATAATTTAATGATTTACAGTAGTCTGTATATAACTTACATCTGTTCTATTGTATTTTGACAAAACCACTGAAGTTTTCACTACATTATACAATTCCAAATTTAATTTGAACTGAGGAATCTGTATAAGCACATTTACAGAGAAGTCTGTGCTCTTAAAAGCTACTGTAAAGTCTATACATCAGAGCAATTAGGAAGACTGTTTTCTCAGAATAAATAACATAAAATAATTTTGACAAGTAGAAATGAATTGAAATTCATAAATTCATGCTTTTGTATTTTATTAAAAAGATTTTTCTTCTAAATGTCATTACTTAAAAAAAAAAAATCAAAACTTTAGCGGGTATTTAGCCTGGAAATACTCACAGGAGGATTGTATAATTAAGGCCTGCATGAACTTCATTATAAGACTTTTTAAAGGCTTCAATTACTTCTAGTATATTTTCTGGCCTCTTTTGAAAACTTTATTAAATTTATTCAGATGTTTCAACAGTAAGTCTATTTTCCTGTACTTTAATTTATTGGATACACAGACACTTGACAGTCCTTCACCCACAGTGATTTTGTACATCATCTCAAGCCCAGAAGACTTCCAGGCTACTCTATTTCAGAAAAATAGACTTGAGTGCTAAAATTGCATGTTTTATCAAATAAAGTAATATCTTTATTTGCAGAAAGGCCAGGGAAAACTTCCCCTCTGTTCTTACCTCTGAGAACTCTTAGGTCAGAAAAAGGAAAACTTAGCTCAGAAAAGTGATTTCTCTGTGATCATTCTGTTTGTATACTCAGTAGCTAAATGTCTTATTATCGGTGGTCCAACTTCAAATTCCCTTTGACTTTTTTTTTATTTATTGCAATTTCACAACAGTGCATCATGACTGAAATATTTATTTATCTATATTAGGGTTACAAATGAAAGCCACATAAATGAAAGTAGGTATAAAGTGAAATTGATTTGCATAAGCATCTTTTTTTTATTAATTAAAGGAATCTGATAGTGATTACAAAAAAGATCCACAAAAATTTGCCTTGATGTGAATTCAATTCTCTCAAAAATCATAATGTTTTCTATAACAGGAGGTGCAAAAAAAAATGATCAGGTGAGTGGTATGTTGTCTACTGTTACAAAAATGTTTGAGGCAGAGAAAAAAACAAAAGGGGTAGGCTACACCAGAGCTCTATCAGTATATTTGGCCTCTAAAAAGGAGTTTTCTTGCTTGCATTATGTATCAGTATCACATGATATAACTCACAGAACTTAGAACAAGGCTGACTGGACTTTTTCTGTTTATAAAGACAGATTTTGAATGATCCTTGAATAAGAAAAAAAAGAGAAATCCCAAAATGTAGTCATGTACAACATTGTCTCACATGCATTTTGAGGTAAGGTGAAGTCTGATGGTAAACATATATTTTGGACTTCTTTTTATGTTATATTTCAATAAAACTTAGGTTTTAATTTGCAGGCATGGAATTTAATTTCCAAGGCATGGAATTTTTGCTGGGTTTATAAATCTGGTATTGTGATATCAAACTTCTAATATCTGTCTTCATTCAGAATTGGAATGCAGCATTCATGTTAAAAAATATATTTCATATCCATTTAAATCTAGTCTCATGAAAGCAGGGTGGGCTATGATTCCATGCCAACAACAAATGACAGTATTCAAGAACAACAATGATGTGGTTATTCACAAAATAGGATTTGATCTTGATTAGCAAAGCATATAATGACAACATTTACAGCTCGTGTAGGTTTTTCATCTGCAGTATAACTGGATATAACACAAAAGGTCAAATAGGTAGCCATTTACTGTCCTTAACTGCAAGGTCTCATCAACCTAAATGCCCACGACATTTCCATTTGAGCCCTGGCAGTATAAAGGCAAATGCTGATTAAATTAAAAGCCTACTGTTATTTAGAGCACATACTTTTAATCTGAATAAAGAGGTCATACAGAAGTGTCCCAAAATATACTTAATGATATATTAATCTTATATACATTATCATCTCCTTATCGTAGTCAACATCTGTCTCTTCTATTTCCCTCTTTGTAATCTGGAAATCACTGCACCCATTTCTCACTCCAGAAAAACCAGACACCTCTTCTCACCAACCACCTTCACAAAAAGCTGTAGCATGCTCCTTAGTATGTGTACTATTTCAAACGGGTTCAGAAAGCACACAGTTCTGTAGGGATGGTTTTATGTAACCAGATTAGTGGACCTTGTACTGTACCTTTTAATAAAAATAAATCCTAAAGTGCCTATTTTAAATACTTATTTCCTGTTTTAGTGAACATACCATTAAGTCACAGATTATTGAGAATATAATATCAGAAAATAAAATCTGATTTTCACTTTTGTAAGAAATTAAGAACTCAATTTAATCCTGATTTTCATAAGGCAACTACTTTTCCTGTAGCTGTAAAATTTTATGTTCAAACTTATCTCCGTAATTTAATTATAAACCTTCTGTATAATATTAATGTTGATACTCTAAGATGTTCATGAGTTGTAGCAGAGCCCTCATAGACCCTAATTCCTGGACTGACGCAAAAGTCTTTCACTTGAATCGATCTTGTCATTCCTTAAGATTCTGTATTATTTTCCAGTCGGAGAAACTGTCTGACGTGCCCAATGACACTGTCTCACGTGTCAGCTGGCTTAATTAGTAAAAACATCCCAAAAGACTGAAATTATACCCAAAAGGGAATGCCTTATTTCAGTCAAAAATATTCAAGGGGCTGAAATATCCAAATCAGTAATACTTTTCTTAATACTATTAAAAGTTCTTTCCATTTTAGAATCTTTTCACAAACAAATCTTTGAACTTAGACTGTGTGCTCACTCCCTACATTGGCTGAAAGCAAAAAAACAATAAATATTTTAAGACTTTAATCATTTCCAGTCCCCTTAAAGTACCAATTAGCATATTAATGCAATAGTTCTTATTGGTCTTATCCAAGAAGTTCAACTTCTAAATGACTAAATAAAAAGCTTTTATTACGTGACTATAAAAGCCCGGTATTACTTACAAAAGAAAAGGAAGAGGAAAAAATACAAACCCCACATTTGATAAATTGTTTGGTCAAATAATTTCAAAGGTCTCTTGTCTTTCTGTAATTAGTCTAGCAATTAAAACTTGATCTATATACTGAAAATTATATTGGACTTCATAATTATGTTTTAATATGCTAATATCCTATTCAGAAAGATTATGTAATTAATTTCTACGTACACTCATTATTATGTGTGACAAAAAACATTCAGTATATTTTCACTGAGTTCTCTCTGGAAAAAACCAAACAAGCAAACAACTGTATTTGTTCAGATCTGGTGGGCAAGAGGTTTTACTGGTACATGAGTATTTTTCAGCACTGGAAAATAAAATAGGTGGGAAGAAGAGAGAACTGTTGGAAGTTTCTTGATTTACCAGCCAACACAAATTGGCTACAGTACCCATCAAAGAAATAGAGAGTGTTCCCTAAACCCTTAAGTTGCAGAAACCCTTATGAAACTGAAGACTCTTTAGATGAAGACTCTGAAACTTTGGCTGTCTTTGGTCATACAAAGTACTCTACATGTCACCACTACCCCATAAGCATGTGCCTGCTCCAAGCACAGTACGTTCACTGCTACGATGAGTGCATGTTTGCAACACAAAAGAGCAAAGAGGAAAGTCAATGTTTAAACCTTAAGAGTTCATCTCTTGTAGCAAAGGAAGAAATGTAGCAGAGGAGGGAATTATTCTTTAGATGCATGTAGCTGCAGGTAATAAAATAAGGCTAGTGCTGCTACTGAAGTTTAGAAGGTCCTTTTGCAGACAGACCTACATAACGAGATTTCTTCCAGATGGAAACACTTGATTCTGCCCTGACCCTTTATTATAATATTTTTGTCGTTGATGATTGAGAAACTTTTGTGAGGCAAAGCAGGATGCTCACACATGTCCCCATTCTCAGCAAAGGAGACCATAAACTTGCAGGAAACAGTGAGGATTTCAGTTTGCCTTTCAATTATCACATTTCTTTTGTCTTTCTCTTAAACAAAATTAGCAGGTGTGCTTCACTGGTTCATTTTTCATTGAGTGGTCTCCTTATTTTCACTCCAAGATATTATGTCTTATCTAAGTACAGCCTTGGAAAATGAAGAGCTAATGTTTCCAAATTGTTCAATAACAGCAGAATGCACACTGTCTGCTCTGCAGATTGTTCTAACGCGTGTGAGTCTACTGAAAACAAAGACTATCTACCAGGACCTGTAGCTACAAACTTAGAAATTGAAAAATTTCTGAAAGGCAGCTAGTTTAACTGATCTAATGAAGTCTCCTCTAGGTTTTATAAAGAGGTCTGTATTATTAGTTTTTAAGACACTATGGCCACAGAATGTGCACATAAAATGTAAATGCACACCAGCACATGTATGTAAATACACAAAATACATATAGGTGCTATGGAGCCTTACAAACTAAAGTTGAAGTTCATGTGTAATCAGGCCATTGTGGTAGGAACAACCAAACTTAATCTGTTAAAATATGTCCAAGTATTTGAGGTAGGGATGTGCACTGCGGAATGATGTGACTGGCGACGAGACTAGCTGGAAGGAAGAGGAGGTTCTGGGAAGATAAGCTAGCTGCAGCTGCTGATGTGGACATCAACGGCCCTCTGAGGCTAGGTTTAAAGACATAAATAAAGGGTCAAGCAAGACATACAATCAAAGAC
This sequence comes from Syrrhaptes paradoxus, assembly GCA_013400615.1. Lineage (NCBI taxonomy): Eukaryota > Metazoa > Chordata > Aves > Pterocliformes > Pteroclidae > Syrrhaptes > Syrrhaptes paradoxus. The sequence continues at coordinate 25,034 of VZTO01018983.1, forward strand.
CAGATTATCTTGTCATTAGGCTACTTTCTGATACCATTTTGAACTGTTCCAAACAGATTTTTTTCAACAGAGGAATGATGCGGAAGGTAGCGAAGTCATGGGCAGTATAGCTGTGAGGCAGCCCACGTCACCTGCTCTCAGGGACAAGAAGTGGTCCTCTTTGATTTAGCAGTATTGGCCTGTCCCTAAGGCTCAATCTAGCTCTTCCCTAGGACAGAGTGATACAGGGTGGCCCATACCTGTCATTTCTCATTAGCCCATTCCTCGTGCCCTGGCTCTGAGGCACATTGTTATGGCCATAAACCTGATGGAGAAGGATCTCAGTGTGACTTTGACTGAAAACTGACCAACTTCTCATTTGGTTTTCATTTTTGGTTTTCATTTGTGTTTCCAAACAGCTTGTAAGGGAATGTATGATTCACTGTTGGAAATCAATGAAGCTGCTGGAATTGGTCTTCCTCCTACTCTCCTCCGTTACCAGCAGCAACAAAGCTCAGAGTTCTTCATACAGTCATTCCCTGCAACAAGAAGCCTATAGGGTCTGTCTTCACACCTTTCCTAAAGATAAAGATAATTTTTCTCTAAATGACCACTCTTCTTTTAAGTAAAAAAAACCTCACAACTCTTTGTCTGCCACAATCTGTTTTAAAGGCTTCTCTAGTCGAGTGTGAAGAATCCTTATGCTAGGGGAAGAGATGAATTAGTCAGTAAGAAAAAAAAAAAGAAGACAGATATAAAAGTATATTGCCTGTATGACAGCTTAGTTTACCATAGAATTTCAGCTCCTTGGAAGCCTGTGACTGTAATAATAATAATAATACTAAAACAACAAACAGTTGGCAGATAAATAAACTAGAAAAATAGTATGTAAAGAATAACAGTTATGTGAAGAGTAGGTACAGCTCATCAGAAAAGGAACCTATCACAGGGACTAATTAACATGAAAAATTCATAAAACTGATAAAGAGTAGCAATTTCCAATACCTCTATGAAGTTAAGAAATCTTTGAATTGTTAGGGATCTTTTTCTTTTTAAAGTTCTTTCTGTAACAGAGTTCAAACAAATTAAATCTTCCTTTTTTTTTTTTCTTTTTAAATTCCCAAGTACTTTTCTTCCCTCAAAACAATGAACATAAACTCAGGTTCATTTTCTCAGATACTGCTTACATAAATTGAGTCCTGAGGGAGCTAACCAGTTTTCTGTTAGTACCTGATCTTACTCTTTAATGGGCATTGGATCAGATCCTTAAAGAACAAACACTAAACCAATATAGTCACCAGAATAAACCATTTTTCAGTACCAGATTGTAAAATAATGCAGGACTACATGTTTAAAATAAATATACTCCAGATATATAGGTCATATTTGATGGGTCAGCACCAACTTATTCTCTGTTTCAAGTAAATAGCCTTTCAATGTTAACCTACGTAAAATTTTAAATGTATTTTTCCAGCCCTTATCTGTGTTTCTAAATGTTAAAGATAAGCAGAGGATGGAGGATACTTTAAAAACTCCAGCATTTCTATGCTAAGTTAATCTACTTCAGAAACCACCCAACACAACACTATCATAGTTAAATATGTTGGAAGATGAGATGATTTGTTCACGTATGCTAATATCCCCCAGACTCTTGTCATCAGTATACAATTTGCTTGATGTATAAATTCAACAACAAGCATTGTAAAAGTTTCAGGAAACATTTAGTAACCTAATGCATTCCATGAGGAGATTATATTTAAACTTTCACAGTGTCTTTTCTTGGTTTGAAAGGAGTTTGGCATTTGGTGTTTGAAGGTAGCTATAACACAGAAACATCTGTACTACTCTATTTCAAGAGGGACATTAATTTTTATCTTCCTTGCACCCTGCAGGAATACCATGCTAGAGCTCAATGTGCTTGCTAGGCAAATATAACTCAAAAAGTCTGAGCTCTCTGCTATTGCATACAAAGAGTTCAGCCTGTTCCTGTCTTCCTATCACTATAGTCAAAGCACATGAATAAAAAAAAACCTAGTATAGACACTTTATTTTGTTATCTTCCGACAACTATGCTTTCAACTGGCTGATTCATTGGACATTATAACACACAACCGCACTGCAGGAAACTAGCATTTGTCATTTAATTGTCTCACCTGTACCTAACCCTGATTGTCCACCCATGAGATTTTCCAACACACATTTTCAGGTTTTCTTCTTGTCTCCAAACATCTGATGAACTATGAGGACCAGACCATGTGGGAAATCCCCATTGTCTGACACTTGCTACTAATAGTAATAACAGCAAGAATTCAGGCAGCTTGACCGAGCTGAACCTTCAAAACAAGTGAATTTCAGAGGTACTTTTGGGATACCATGTGTAGCCACCAGAGACTTGGTTTCTTGCCATCAGAAAGATTCCTCTGACTGCTGTATAGAAGGCAAATGCTGTAACGGGGTTAACACATGAAATAGGTTTTCCCAACTTGTTTCACAAGGATTGTTCCCACCCAGCTGCTATGTACCAGCATATTTTCCACTGTCAGTCTGCTGATGCTGTTCTTCGTCAGCTGGAAAAAATATGGGCTCATAGTTGTATCTAATTAAAGAAAACATGGAAATGTGAAAAACATTTGGGATGCTGGTGTGTGTAGCTGGTTGGACTAAGGTCAAAGGTTCAGGAACTGGAAGAAGGGACTGTTTAAGTCGCTTGGTTTTTAAATTCATGAGGCCAAATAGGACACAGATGCGCAAAAATCCCTGTGGTTCCTCCTTGTGTGAATGAGTCTCACTCATCAACACTTCTTCAGTACACCAACACATTGCCTTTCATTTTGCTTCTTCAGAGGGGGAAAAAAAAAAGCTGCAGAAGTTTGTAATTTCTAATAAAGAACAGTTTAATATGTCAAAAGCCTCTGGTCAAAGCTATCCTTCATTTCATGTTGCCTAGGCATATGCATGTCCCCATTTTCCACTAGGTGATATATTTTCAAGGAAAACTGCATGATACTATGTAAATTTACTACATCTGCACTGATCTGTGCTCAAGGTCATGTTGGTTCTTCTGACTCAGGGGACTGTTGGCACAAAAGGGCTGAGTACAGGACGAAAGAGAGAGATGCATTCAAAAGGGAAAGTTAAAACAGAAGAAAAAAATGGTAAGAGGGATTTCAAATTATCATGCCACATCTGCAATAAGAAATGGAATTAAAAAATCTTTCTAGCTGTCAGAATGTTTCATTTTAAGATCTCTCACAATACAAATCAATGGGAACGTTAGGTTCTTAATTAATCTTCAGCACTAATTTGATTGAAGAAGGTTTTTTAGTTCTGACTGTACACTGCATTATGCACATGCCTTTGCAGAGACAGTGCAAATGTGTGGGCACACTCCTAGGAAAAAGAGCACACGAGCTGAGAACACAAGCAACATTTTTTTTTTTGATAGAGGGAAAAGGGAATCTCTTTTCCATCAATATTTAGCATTACTAAATAACCTCAGAACTGAGTAAAAAGTGAGGAGGCTGAAACAAAAGGCAAATGTTTCTATGAAATAGAATTTTAAAGAGACTTGATGATGA
>VZTO01018983.1:34918-46406 GCA_013400615.1 Syrrhaptes paradoxus
GACTCTTAAAAGCATGCATTACATCAGACTCTAATTATACTCCGCAACACTAAGCATGATATGCTGTTGTGTTAAATGTTCCTTCTTGCTGCTTTCTCTCACTGCTCTTAGCAGGTACTGCAATGAAGAGAAATTCCTGCTTCCATTATTTAAAGACATTTTCAATCATTACGTGTCACATGTTTTGTTGCTTCTGTGTTATAACTGTTTTGCAATTAAATTGAAGACTTCACTCTTTAAGACTATTACTTAGGGTCTCAGGAGCACCAGGTTCACTAAAATCTCTAATTGGGGAGAAATACTCACACAGTAATTGAATTCACTATGGATTTCACTTCTGATGTATCTACAACTGCATCCTGATCTCCAGTCTTTTGTTTCAACAAGCATTGCTAAATTCAGTTGGAGAATAGATAAGAAGACATAGGATTCAGGAAAAAATATATATATATTGATTCCTCACTTCTATTAGAGCTTCAAATGTGATCAGCACATATTTTATGTAACAGTGGAGAAAATACAGTTGTTAAAAACTGCCTTCTATTCAGAAAGTCAAGATACAGAGTACACAACTTGAACCCCTTTGTTCACTTCTCAATTGCTTTTTACCAGCTCAGGTTTCTCAGTGATACCCAAGTTGTGCCAGCTAGCAAATTTGCGTCAAAAAAGGTAAAATATGCCAAGAGAACTGACATTTACATGGAACCCTCTTGCTTGCAGACAGTCCCTCTTCTACAACAGCCACGATTTTCGATCTTGTCAATAATTTCCAACCTGTGTTAGTGAACAGGTCCTTTAAAAGCATTGGTGGTGGTAATGGAAATGCATGTCCAGTACCAAATGATTGTTGTTCTGCTGTTCAGTTATTTGAAATGTCAGCTTGTAAGTACTGTGCAACAACTTCAATGACAATAAAAGTGTGGAAAAAAACTAATATCTAAGTCCCAAACCTTCTCAGCTAAGCCAGAGAGGGAAATACATTAAAAAAATTTCTCTGCTTACAGCTAGAGATGCTCATAAAAATATCATATGCTAAACTTATGGAGGTCATCTTCAAATGCCAGAAACAGCAATATTAGAACCTGATAATATCCTCTGTGCTTCTCTTGGTGTATGTAATATTACCATATAATTCATCCTTATTATTTCAGTGAGATGGATCTTGCTTTTTTTATTTTAATTTTACAAAAAGGAAAATAATAATTAATTGCATTTGAACAAGTTGTAGCTACCGGCAGTGGCATTGCAAAGAAGTTTTGTAGAACTGGAGTATTATGCCATTTATAGCAGCAGGTTTCCTCTGAGTTACATAAATACGTGACTTTCAAAGCCAGTAGTTTTTATAATCTTCAAGCTGTCAGTAACATTTTTTCTTGTTTTGCTGGATATGAACCCTACAGTTTATTTACACTTTCTTGCTCAGTGAAGGAATGTGACTAGCACAAAACAAAAGTGCAGAGAGAAAGAATGCAGCACCATTTATTTTTTGGTTACTGAGAAAAATTCCCCCACTCTTTCATATTCTTTCTTAACTTCCTTTTCAAAACCAAGGTTGTAAGATTATTTTCAGAAGAGTAAGTAGTGTAGCTGTAAATGCAATCTTCAAAACTGTCTTCTCTGTCATGATGGCCTAAGAAGATTTTGAGATCTTTAAAAACAGTGCAGTTGGACTAATTCATAAATGTTTTTGGAGAACATCCTGAGTGTTAAAAACAACGCAATGTATGAGGTTCTGCCTACTAGCATTCCATTAAGTCAAAGGGAGATTGTGTCTTTAAAACTAGAAAGCAAATTCAGAATAAATTCAGTCTAATCAAGTCATCTTTGCACCTTCAAAAGTCAATATCACACCTTCAGCTCACTGAGAAGAAATATTTCACTTTGCTATCAGCTCATCATCAACTGACAATTCATATGGAAGGTAAGAAATTCCTGAGGGTTGTTTCACTGCTTTTAATCTCTGGATATTGTGGCAACCTTATCTGTGAATTTTCCTACATTGCCTAGTTCCTTAAAGCCTTTAACATGATTTTAGCATAGATTTTGATTGATATTTTAATTTCCTTTATTAAAATATAATACATAAAAGGAAGGGAGTCTTTTAAGCTCCCAACTGAAAATGGAATAGTACATTGTCATAGGGAGCTAACTTCCCATTAATACAATTGTATTTCACATTTCCATTAAAAATCTTCCACTAGTGTTATATTATGATGTCTGTGACAGCTCACTGTGGGTTCTATGGTTACATACTGATTTTAGATTATCACTTTACTGCATTTTTTTCAGCGTACATAAGAGGTCCACTTTAGAAAAACATTAATTTGGTTTTGTTCTAAAAGGGTAGTAAGAAGATATTTACTGAGTTCCGTTAACCTTTTCCAGAATAAGTGTATGTGATGGTTTTAATTTAAAGAAATTCAAAGAACCTCTTGCTTAAGGGAGAACTGAATTGAAAGCTCTGCAGCAGTATAAAACACTTGGCTAATTTTATGTCAGTTAAACGTAGGCTTTTGGACAATGTAAAGGAACATCTCTCAAGAGAAACTATGAAACACAGGAAGCCAGACATAAGTGAAAAATGAATATGCAAGGAAAGGCACTAGAGCAACTAGACAAAATCCCAGAACCAGATAAGTTTAGCTTAAATTCTGAAGAATATGACTTCTGTCATGTTCTGATCATAAGACACTTTTAAGGATACACAGCAGATTACGAAGCACAGGAAACCCAGCCTTCATGTTTTCTAAATCATTAGAACTTTAAACATACGAGTATAACAATATAAATATGACTACAGCAGCAACATACGATTTCAAGTACTACTTCGTAATGCAATTCAGACAATAATTTAAAGAGTGTTAACAGTAAAATCACAAGGTCAGGTAGGTATCTCAATAGCAAAAATTAGTTTTCACAGAGTATCATTAATACACAAATTATTTATTCAGGTACATGATAAATTCTGTCGGATAGCTTGACCTCTGCATTGCCATCTGCTGATTGTAAATTTTGTGAAAAACAAAAACCTCAGATTTTCGCTTGTTCAGAAGATTATCCTTTCTACATTATTTAACTACCTGTCATTTGACCTTGTCTTGAAAATCACTGTATGCTTCTCATGTCACTGCATTCACTGTTGACAGCTGGTGTTTATCACCAGAAGCTGTGGGGGAAAAAATTACTCGGGCTACACCCTAGCCTACTTAGAAAAGCAGTTCAAATAAAAAATAAATAGAAATGAGGAGTCCCTACTTACCAGCAGCTAGCACTTCAACAAATACAGGGAATACACAATGGTCATATCAGCGTACAGCTGCTGTCAGCATTCCTACTGCTCAAGAAAACAGCTGAAGTGATACCTGTGGTTTCTAATATCAGAAAGCGCTAGCTTTAAAATATGTCAAAATGCAGCAGGTTAGCCTGCAGTACTGCTAGCTTCTATGGCAGGCTACAACCTAAACAAGGTAGTGACTGATCACTATTTGCCCCATTCTTATAATCATCCATTACTGGCAACTGTCAGAGACAAATTCTGGGCTAGACGGACCCCTCCGCTCAGCCGGTACGGCTGCTCCTCGGCTTTGATAGAACACCTGTCAGATGCAGAAAGCGGCATCAGGACGGTGATGCAGGGGACATCATATTTCAAGTGTGAACTACAATCCCAGTCCTGGCCAAGCTTGGTTAGTAAAAATACACTACATGCTTTCATTTAAAGGCATCAACTTGTATTGTAGACAAATGCAAGAATTTACCCTTTGTAACTGACATTACGCTCAGCTGCAGCTCGATGTGTTAATCCATTTGAGTTCCTGCCAATCCTTCTGTAGTGATGACATGAGCTGCTGGAATAGTCACATTTTCATAAAGGTATGATAGATTTAGTTTTCATATTTATATGTTTAGTTTATTTTGAAAGCTCATTGGCATTGTGTAGAAACAGAAAGGGTACACATACAAAGCACTGTTAATACATTTTTCCTAAATTCTCCTTCCTACACTTGGGAGGTCCCTCTCCTTCATTTGCACTGACTGATGTTCATTAGCTCCTGTAAAACCCATTTTCTTCATTTTACCTTTCTATCATGTGAAAGCTGTGAATGGCATACGCATAGGGCCAAAAAGGGCCCTATTGATGGAAAAAAAATCCATCAAGAGACATAATGTCCTGGCTCATGAACTACCTGATTCTGGATCATAGGATCATTGGAATGCAATGGGAACTATTGTGAAAGCTTGATCTGCAAGAGTTTACAACTACGTATATTCTTCCCTGAACATCCAGTTGACCACTGCAAGGTAGATCTTTGTTTTGATACACTAAAACTTTTGACACATTAAAGACAACATGAAATTATATTCTCTCCAACAAGCTTTAGTTCTGCTTTCTTGACTCATTTGTTTATATTACACTTTTATGATTTAGATTTGCAAACTGTTTATGACAGTGAAGCCTGCCCTGCTTATAAAGAGGTATGTGCACTGCATCTACATAACAACAAAAGACTGCTTCTATATCCAACCATGAAATTAATTAGGCTTAATGAAAACCTCTTGGATTATCACACAAATAATTAAGCTGGGATGGACACACATTACCTAGAACATGCAAAGCTGTGAAACCACAAAGGGGTGTGCATTGCACACCTCTCAGATATCACTATTAACTTTAAGGGGCTCAATCACTGAAACAGGTAATCCTATGTGTAATAGTACTCGTGGAGCACCCACATTCCTAGTTTGTGAGTAAAACTAGAACAAAGAAGGGATAGAGGAATGACTGATGACTATGCTTGCACATTAAAGGCTAGCGGGTTCACTCACATGTGATTCTTAATAGATTTTTCAATCTTGTGGATTGTGGGCTTCTGGAAAGTGAACAAGTGGCACAGAAAGTAATTCCTGTTGTAGGAAACAAATAATAGTTTTAATTGTTCTTTTAAAGTGTGGTCATCCAAATAGGATGATCTTTAGGATGGTCCTGTGTATTTGGCTCTGTTCTTAAATACGCTAAAATTATGCCATAAAAGAGCAAATAGGCATTAATTAGCAAGATTTCTAAATGATCATTAACAAAAATGTCCCACTGTTTTTTCATTTGCTCACACCAAAGAAGTTTTGGAAACTGCGTCACTAGCAAAAAATTTGCATTTCATACAAAGCTTCAAACATACTTTTACAACAGGAAACAACACTTGTATGTTTCCTTGAAATTATTTAAACTTCTCAAATACTATTTTGATTAATTACATGTAAATGAATTCTAAGAAGTCTATAAAGGGATTTCTTCAGCTGTCAAGATGATTTTTAATTAACATAAAATGGGAGTCTCTTTCCTGGTTTCCATTGGTACTTGTGATGATACTGGAGGAGCTATAGCTCATCTTCATAAGGCTTACTTAATGCTTTAGGCATTTAAGTAGCTCAGTCATATATATAAATCAGCAAAATAAATACTATAATACTTGTCTGTTTTTACATAAGAACTAGTACTATTAATTCACTGCATCTAACTTCAGCTTGGATGGATTGTGAGCAACATAACTCTAAAACATCTAATTACTGTTCCTAGGCAAACCATGGTTAGACACAGTAGCAAAACCACCTGGAAAGTGCAAGTTTGACCAGACAGCTACAGCTTCCTGACAAAGCCTACAAATATCCCAGCTCATCTTCCTACAAAATTTTCTGCACAAAAATTGTTTAACTTAACAAAATACATCTAGTATCTAATAATTTTTGGTTATGGTCTTTTCTTACAAGTATGAATCCAACTTTTTTTTTGTAATGAACACAAGTAATAAAGGCAGATCTAGAAACGGATTTAATCTGATTACAATATATACATACTGCTACACTCTGACAATCAGAAAAAATCAGTCTTTGTATCGGTTTGGATTATAATTTAAAAGCATAGGCATGTGGGGTGAAATGAGAGAATACAAGTCTTCTCCAGCAGACCGATATTTCATTCACTTTATTCCAGTGTCAGCTTCAATTTCAGTGAGCTCTTTTTTCAGTAGCCTCTTCACAGAGGTTTAGATTTAAAGGCCAGAAGGAACTCTTACAGTCATCTGGTCTTTTCATAACACAGGCTATGAAAAAGTCATGCAATAATTCAGGAATTAAGCCCTTCATTTCTTTTAGGGTTATCATATGTGTCAGAGAAATGCGGTGGCTTGAATTTAAAGTCATGGAGCAACTACCGTATCACTGAACACATCTTCCCAATGACTACATATGGAAGTATAGTGCCTTCATCTAGACTGATCTTTTACCTCGTTTCAGTTTCCACGTACAGGTTATTTTTACTTCTGCTATATCATAGAACTGTTGATTGCCACAAATCATTTATTCATTTCAAGCCTTAGAATGAGTCAGCCTTCTCTTTGTACTTGTTAAACTAGGGAACTACTTTAAACCCATAATATGAAAGATAAATCTGAACGTAACCATTCTTTTAATTCTCTAGTAATGCATCTCTATCAACAGCTTTTAAAGCATCATCACCAGAACTGAACATAGTACTTCAGTAACAATATCACTGATGCTGCATAGTAAGTAATGCTTCTTCCCTAGTCCCATTTATTGTCCTGGTTACTGGAAACCATCCCAGTAGCTACTGTCTATTTGTTATCTGTAGCACTGCACTGGAAACTCATGTTTAACCCTGACCCTGACCCTTGAGGATACATTCAGCAAGTACAACATTCACTGTTAATTTCAAGAACTATTTTTTTCATATTTAACTGTACTACAGCAGATACTCTTCAAATGAAACTACAGTTTTAAGTGATCACAGGTAACTGACCATTCCATGGTTATTTGTTCTCATTTTTTTTTCATTTTATCTTTTTTTTCTGTTTCATTTTCTTTCAGGTTAGTAAAACATATTGAATAATGTAGAGTCACAAGTCTTTTTAAATACACCATTATTGCAACCTCTCAGTCATCCAAGTTCTAATCAACAATTTGTTGACTCTCCATCCATGCTTTTCCTTTGTTAAAGCAACCTTGTCCCTGAAAACCCCCCTGCTACTGCAATATCTTCTCCTCCCATGGAGGAAACCACAAGCCACAGTGACCTCAATCCCCCACGAATGTGGGAATGGCACTTCAACAGCAAGAAGCGCTTGAAGCATTCCTCATCCTCACCAATTCCACATATGAAACCCATCAGAGCAAGACCAGTTTAGAAGCACATCCCCCACCCCCAAATTCAGGGAAAGAAGATGTTTTTCTTACCTAGGGGATTGAGAGGTAATTGAGACCGGATATATATGACAATCACATTCAAAATTAATGCAAATAGTTAAGTATATTAGTCTGCAATTAATCTGGTTGAAATACCACTGATTTCTTCTTACTGGAACTGAGCAGATGTAGGTAGATATGGAGGAAATCTGTGCCTATAAAGTTCTACTTCTACACAGGCTGTAATAAACTTAAGAAGATTTAAAAGTTTCAGACCAGGGAGGCAGTTGAAAGAAGGCTTTTTCATCACCGACACTGAGTTTCCTCCAACTTGCTATATTTAATTAGTGGGTCTCCCATGTGTCTATGATCCCAACAACATCAGAACCTCTCAGAAAGGTAGATCTCAGAAAGATACTCCATAAATCCTCCCAATAACTCATCTTCCTTTGAGATCATGTTAAAGGAGCATAACTTTCTATATTTTTAGGGTGAATGGAGAAAAATGTATTTTTTCATTGATGTATTTACTTATTAAGAAATAGAGAAAACTGAACATGAATCAAAAATATTTTACTGAACTTTGTTTCAAATACCTGTATGTTACAGTCCACAAGAGCACTAGTTCATTTCAGAACCTAATTTCAAATACATTTTATGATGCAGTTGGGAAAGTTGGGTAAAAGCTTCCATACATAAAAGGAGAGAAAACAAAATCTTCAGTAAATGGACTGCTAATGCATACTCTTTTAAATAGAAAAAAACCCAAAATTGTTTAGAGACAGGGAGAATGCAGATGCTGACCAACATACATTGCTAAAAATTATATTCGGAATCTTTAGATTTGAGTTAAGATGGAAATTAACTGTAAAATACAGTACACAGGGGTACATCTAACAAGTAATGCAATTTTTCTTGAAAAGAATAGTGAGAGCTTCCAAATATTATATATTTGCAAAAAGAAAATGTCAGAAAATTGTGGGAATTTTTCTTTGAGGATTCCTTTCTCTTCCTTTCCCTTCCCTGGCTGTCTCTATGGAAAACAGGTATTTCACTGACCTCACAAGGACAAAAACTCATAAGGCTAATAAAAGCTTTGAAAAATCAGACTACTAGGAAAAGGCAAGAGTTTAACAGACAATGCTGAGGTTTGGAAGGCAAACTTATGACTTCCAAAGATCAGTGTTAAGATGAAACCACAGCAAAATTAAATAGAGAAAACCAAATATATTTTTGAAAAAAATTAAAAGCCCACAGGGCAGTCCATATACCTAATCTAAAGAAAAAAAAAAAAGGAAACTAACTAAAGAAAAATGTATTATATATCATCCCCCATTTTTATTCTGAGTTGTCATGAACAGAATCTTTCATACTGAGTGACATGAGCCAGCACTGTGCCCTCGTGGCCAAGAAGGCCAATGGCATCCTGGGGTGTATCAGAAGGGGGGTGGTCAGTAGGTCAAGAGAGGTTCTCCTCCCCCTCTACTCTGCCCTGGTGAGACCGCATCTGGAATATTGTGTCCAGTTCTGGGCCCNCTGGAACAGGCTGCCCAGAGAGGTGGTGGAGTCTCCTTCTCTGGAGACATTCAAAGCCCACCTGGATGCGTTCCTGTGTGATCTGATCTAGGTGTTCCTGCTCCGGCAGGGGGATTGGACTGGATGATCTTTCGAGGTCCCTTCCAATCCCTAACATTCTGTGATTCTGTGATTCTTTGAGTGTAGTGGTGCATTATCTTTAATCCATTTTTAAATATAAAGACTTTTAAGGTCATTGTTAATTAGAGAAAGGTCTAAACTCTTCCTAACTTGAGGCTTTGGATGCATCACTGCGGTTAAGCAAATTTACCTGTTTGGATTAATACAAACATTTGAGAATTAGTCTGTCTTATCCCAGTGGGTTTCCATCATTTAACCAGCACTTATTTCTGTGCAGGAAACAAGATAAACTTCCTTCATCCATAAAATAAGCAATATTGCCAATAAAAACATAATACTGAATTAAACTAAGAGGGGGATTCTGTTAATCTGTTAATTTCTCATAGAATTACAAAACTACTGAAGGGAGTAAAATAAATGTCAAAGAAAGAATGTCAACAGCAGCATTATAAGGACAGAATCAAGGAGAAAGAAAATGTCAAGGGAATGTTGTACCTAATATACTCCCTTTAAATTGCTTCACATCTACAAATTAGGCAATTCAACAACAAATTATTTGAAAGAAACCTGACTGTGGGGCATTTTGCTCTTCACAAGCTACATACTAGATATACACTCAGTACAATTTACAGAGTACTGTTCTGATTTAGCTTACCGAATAATATCTATAACATCATAGACAAGCAGCTGTCACCTAGACGTTGTCTTTCCACCCTTGTAAAGTCACAAAATTCTGTGGAGTCTGTCCTTCCTTCAATGAACTCCATTTTATATTTCCTCATTCCTTAGTGTCAAGATTCTCTCTGTAAATTTCAAACCCGTTTGGATTTGTCAGTGCTACCCAGCCATGGAGAGGAGGTTCTACCTTGATTTTGCTCTAGTACAAGAGAGAAAATAGACATGTACCTTAGCAAATATTTTCCTGTGCAACCTCATTTTCAATGCCCAGTGGCAAGATTTATTTCATAATATAAATCAAAATTCAAGTATAATAGGAAAGTACTGGTTCAGCTGCGGTTCCAAAACCTTTCTTGCAAATATTCACCCAGCCTAGCACATCTCTCTGAATGAATTTCCCATTAGTCCTTGTCATTGTTACTTTTTGAAACACAAAAATGATAAACTAAAAGATGTGGCCTTATGCAATGGAAGAAATACAGCAAGATGAACAGTACACCTCTAGCTATTTTGCCCAAAATGGAAGATCCAATGACTCCCTCAATCTCATTTCTTAGAGATCTTCAGCCAAGACACACTTAACAGTAAAAACTTAAAATACAAGAAATACAAAGAAACCTCAGCTGGAAGTCTGTAGTGCAAAATTCTAAAGGAAGAGGAAAACTGATATAATATTCTTACCCCAGGTATTTGTCACGGGTGAGAGACCTATACATTCTTCTCCTCTGAACAATTTCACACTTCTGCTTTGACATTTTTACATTTTTGAAAATACAGTTCTACAGTTCCTCTTGGTTTAATGAGGCATATATGGAAACTGGATTTTATCTGACTACACTAAAACTTGCATTAATTTGCAGAAACAAATGTCAGGTAGATTTTCATCTCCAAGCTATTCCACGAATCAAACTATTTGGAGCAACTCCAACAGAGGATTGACGAGTGAATTTCTTTCCATGGTATTATGCATCAATTAAAAGCAAATGCTTTGTGATGAAATAAACAAAGAATATTGAAAAAATACAGTGGAGGTTTTTTCCTGAAACTTCAGAAAGATTCGTTAAATATTCACTGCTATGGATACCAAACCATGCAATTTAATACATTTCTTCGACGGAAATAAGATGTTTCTTTTTCTCTGTGGTCTACTTTTTATTACAGTGGTCGTACTACTGACCAAGTTCACTTCTACAGTCTGTAACTTGAATTAGTGAGAAGGAAGTGACTAGGGTAGCCATGAAAATGTTTAGATTAATGTTATACAACTACGGAGTAAGAACCTGTAGAGAAGAGCAACTTCTAAACACTGCTCCACAGTGTTATAAGATGCACAACTGGTTTCTTCACATACCAGTAAAAGCTAAGACAATAGCTAAAATGATTATGCTTAAGTAACTAGATTTTTATAGTTTTTTCAAGTATATGTTCAGCTTCTCAGTAGCGTTGTCATATAGTATTAAAATGCTACCTTTTCTTAACAATAAAATAAAATGGACAGTTCTCATTTCAATAAAAACTACCTTGCAAGGAGACACGCTAAGAATGAAATGCCTTTAAAATAAAGTGCTCTCTTAAAACACTTTTTATGAACACCTAGAGACTAAGAAGCGATAAACCAGAGTTCCCACAGTCAATCTGATTTTGTTTTTATGATGCATTGTTCAGCAAAAGTAGAAATCTGCAAGAACGTTCAAGTCTATTATGTTTATCCCCACTCTGCTACATAGTTTGTTTCCATAAATTAGTATTATTTTACCAAAAGAATAAAGATTATTCTTATATGGAATCTTTCTGAATCAGGTATATCAGCTTTTCATCGATCAAAAAATTTCTTTTGATCTTTCTGACCTGTTCAGACACCTTTTTTAGTTGTAAAATAACAAAAAATGAAAAAAACACATTTTTTCTATTTTATGGTATTATTTTATGTGAACAACAGTTGACTCAGTTCATTTAG
>VZTO01018986.1:0-18933 GCA_013400615.1 Syrrhaptes paradoxus
TCCCAGGGAGAACATAATACATAGAAGGCTTCACATAATAGCACGCTGAGAACAAATGGGCCAGCATCATGACCAGCAAGTTCCTTAACTAATACAAGAAATGAATGTAACAAATTATTAAAGCACGTGCTGGTCAGACTTGTTGTTATCTCAACCCTTCTGCCCCACGTTGGNCCTGGCTAACAATCCCGGAGCAGGGAGAGTCCTGAAACTACAGTCCTGAATGAAGATAATAGCCCAAGTATCTGAGAGACTGAGAGCCGACCAAGAGAGTGAGATGGCCCCAGAAGATGGGTGATCCAGAGAGAGACAACCCAGAGCAAAACACCACCTGGGGAGAGCTGTTCCGGTAAGAGAGAGTACTTCTGGACAGAGCCTCATCTCTATACTGGGCATGACGTGCAGGATATGGAATATACCGTTGACCAGTTTGGGTCTCAATCCTAAAATTAAGGCTGAATCCCAGGCTAGAAACTGGGGCTGTGCTCCCTCACAGCTTCTCCTGCGCCTGCAGACGCTGGCACAGCAGAGAAGCTGAAAAGCCCTTGACTGTCCTGGCAGCAACTATAAACATCAGTATGTTATCAGCCTTCTTCTCAGGACAAATCCAAAACATAGTCTAGTTACTATGAAGAACATTAACTCTGTCCCAGCCGAAACCAGGACAGCTGTCGATTCATTCAAAGCCTTCCAATAACTTTGCAATTTTATAACAAGAAAATGTGTTTTCTCCACTAACAATTCTTGAAAAAGGTAATTTGGATCATTAAATGTTCTCCAAGCCCACTTTCCTATGGTTTATGAGCTCTTGGTAGTTTCAGTCATCTGGAGAAAAATGACTGAGGCACATAGGACTCCAGTAAACAGTACTTACTAGTAGCTACAACAAGCCCCACAAATGATATCACTGAGAGCTCAGTATTTTGAGACCAGCAACTATATAAATGTTATGATAAAATCTTTCTGTAAATTATAAATAAATTCCATTGGGATTTTTAAAGAATGAGAACGTTTTTCCTGGAGAAAACTTTAGTGGCACTGAAAGAGCTGTGTGTTGACTCTGGGGATCCATTGTGCTAAAAGCAAAGATGAGGAGGTGACCAGCTGGCTCAGAGGTGTTGAAAAGGCTTAGAAAGTCCTATTCTTGTATTGCTGATTTTGGCATCAGTTTCCTGGCTTGAAAAGTCATGTCGTGATCTGGAACCTTTTCTCACTAGCCAGCCATGACCACAGGCAGTTTCCATTTTGCACTTTTTTGGCAGCATTTATAAAACTGTTAACGTCTGAGAGTACAGTTGCTGATACCTTGAGTCAAGTGCTGCAGACACTAAAAGAGTCTCATGAGAGCATCATGTATAATATGCAAAGGCATTCTTTATACATATCTATAAACCCAACATGGGTACTTCATCTTGTTTTTCTTCTGCTGTAAAGTTGGTGTTCATCTGCATCATTCAGTACATAATTATTATTTTTAACATGTCCATTTCTTTAGCTATCATTGTGTACCAGCTTTTTGCTCACACATTGCTTTTCTTATTAGTTGTCCTCTGTGTTTGATACAACCTTTTAGGAATACAATTATTTTCTGCTGACGTCTCCACCACTTTGAGTCATATAATGAATTTTACCCTTAAAACCATTACAACAGGAGATAATTTATGAAACACTAAACAAGAAGCCCTCCCTCCCCTCAGGAATTGACTTAGACAAGAACAAAAGGAGTAATCATGGGTGATAATTGCATTGTCTCATTTGATTTTCTTCTGAAATCTTATTACAGCTGTCCCAAGAAAACATGCATTATACAATTCAAGTAATGAAAGAGTAATTCTAAAAGCTAATTGTCTATAAAAATCTAGACTTGATCCTTTACTCCTTGGAAATAGGGAGGTAATTGCATTGGTGTGCCAATTCATGAAGATCATCGCTAGAATATTAAATCCAGGTTCAGAGTATCAACTTCGCTATCTCATAAGGTGTTGGAAGAATAAAAACACATTACAATATTTAAGTGAGAGCATTCCAACACAGATGACTTCTCATTCTTTATGGGTCTATATCTGAGAGAAAAATACATGCAAGATCCAAATGGGTAAAAAATTATGAAAACTTCCATGGTCTGGGGCAGGAGGATCAGACAAGCTGATCATCCTGGCACCTTCAAGCCTTAAAATCTATTAAATGGATACACCAGTTAGGAAAACAATGAGATATCTTCAAGAATTCTTTCCAAGACAAAATAGAATAGAATAGAATCATTACAGTTGGAAAAGACCTCAAGGATCATCAAGTCCAACCCAACACCACCTAACTCACTAAACCATGTCCCTAAGCACCACATCTACATGTTTCTTGAACACCACCGGTGGCTCCACCACTTCCCTGGGAAGCCTGTTCCAATGCCTGATCACTCTTTCAGTGAAGAATTTTTTTCTAATATCCAGCCTAAANACAGGAAACTAGAATGAGAAAAGGAAATGTATCACAAGTGGTTATGTGCAGGTAGGTTTTTTTGTTGCTATGTTGATCATCTTTCATGCCACAGTACCTGCAGTAGTGAGGTTGTTCCAGAGGGTCTGATCAAAGGCCAGACCTGGAAACAGGCTCTTCACCCAGCAAGCCTTGTCTTCAAACTACTGCAAAGACAGCAAAAGAAAGTGAGAAGAAACATTGCTGTTCACCAAGGGAGATGAGGATATCAAAGATACAGTTTGAAACGCCTTCTGACTGAAATTTAACCCTGTGAAAGAAAATGCATCAGCTCTGCTTGGGAGTGGCTGAAGAAAGTGTTAGGAAAGTGAAACAATATCTTGAATCATCATTAATTTTTTTTCCACAGCTTTTTTTGCAGGAGGAAATTATTAGGAGACGAAATTTGGACTCCAGCTCGCCATTTATCACTGTCTCTGCTACTTCCATGACCCCAAGTTGATGGTACAACAAAAAGAGTCCAACAGCCAACTTGCATTGGGAATTCAGCAGACATCAATGTATCTCTGATGAGAGGTATCACATTAATGTCTTGAAGCAGATCAGCTGTATAGACGTTTAACAGTGACATTTCTACGTAGACAATGTTTAACTGACCAGAAAAAATACACTTCATGCTATAAAACTGCATGAAGTTTTATAGCAGAAAGAACCAACCATGCTCATCTCATTAAAAAGAGAAAAAAGAACCCTGAATTCAGTTATTAGATGCATTCTAGTATGTAAATGCCATAATTATTCATCTTTACAAATAAAACTATAGGCTGATAAGTATAATCCCTTTAGGCTAGAATTCAACTTGGCTTGGTGCCAAGGTAGGAAAAGAGGCTCCATAAATGTAGATGTATGTAAGAAAATGCTATCAAGGAGCTTATCTTAATTTAAGATAGATCACTCTGTATATGCAAATTGTAGTATATAAAATAGAAGTTACTGATTTTTTTTCCCAGGGAAAAAAAATTAAAAACCAGATGCAGTAATTAATTTCTCAGATCACACAACCTTAACGGTCCCTCAAGTGTAGTCACGGTGGGAACAGTACAAAAGTTAGAGAGATAGCTGGAGATCACTGAAGGGTTGTTGAACTGATAAAGTGCTCTGTATGGTTTCAAAACAGAAACGCAAAAAAAAACCTCAAAAAACCAACCAAACAAACAAAACCAAAGAACCACACCTGGCTGTCTTTTACTTTCACTGGAGTACCCTGAGCATAAGGGCAAGTGATCTTTTTTAGGCAAGAGAATAGCATGTCTTCTAGTAGCCTGAAGACTTGAACAACAGTCTTACTCACAAAAATGGCAAAAAAATGTGATCCCAGGTTTTGATACAAATTTGTTTTGAGTAGGTATAGGATTTTGATTCTGTGCGTTTAAAAACTGTCCGTTTAGCAAAAATGTCAAGCTGCAAAATTTCCCACTGGCTAGAAAAATACTGCTGATTATCTCAAGTGAAACTGAGCAAAAGTCCTTATCTCACAAAACCAGTATTTTTTTTCCTCTGTGTTATGTAATAATAAATGAGGTGCATTCTTCACTTTTCATTGTATGTCAAACTGCAACATGACATTGGGAAATACCGATTCCTTATTTTGACTGCTGATTTGTAGGAGGTCACCCCAATATATATCTTTGTTACAGTATTGAACATTAATCTATAAAAAAGGCCTAAAATTCAATTACTACATGCTCAATACAAATTAATTAATCTGCAGCTTCAGCTGCACAAAATCCTTGAACTCATACTTCAAGCAAGGCTGTTGATAAGTGAATAAAACTGGCACATTCATCCCAGACTTCTCAGGTTGTACTACACAAACAGATGAAACGGAGCCCAGAATGAATGGGTGTGTACTACAACCACTGTCCCTTACAGCTCAAAGCCACAGTCTCTACAAGCAGTGCATCCATCAGCTGGTATCTGCTTCAACCAAGAAGCAGAGAGGGACATGTGTCAGATTTGAATGGTATGGGGTTTCTAATTTGAGATGTTTATAGCAGGGAAGAAAGCCCAAGTGGAGTCTTTGGAGAATACTTACAACTGTCTCTTTTTTGTGTCACCCTTCTCCTGCCCCCCCCCCAGAAGTAAAAATTAAGGAACTAGGAATCCATACTCAGCCTTGCATGGTTTAAGGCATGGACTTCTGAAGTGGTTCTGTGTTGAGGACCTTCAAGCAAAAAGATACTGAAATTGTAAATGGATGATACTGAGAACAGAGGCAGCAGAAATAAATGTGTGGTCTAAAATAGCTCAAAATGGGCCTCATCAGAGACCATGGACTTGATCTCTGTAAGCACACTCTGACCTTTTGGCAGCTGGCACCCACACCAAGCACCATCTTGCTGCCTAAATCACAGCCCTGCTAGCAGCCCTCCACATCCTCCAGCCCCACTCCCCCCAGCCTAGACAAAGCTTCAGCCAGGGGTGGTGGAGAGCTGGGGTGAGGGTCTCCCCAGGTAGCCAGGGCTCTGTTTGCAGAGTATTTGAAGGTTGAAGCTTCACAATCTCACCATGAGAGCTGAGATGTTGGAGCTGAAGCCTTTCCTCCCATCAGAAACAGGCAAAGAGACTA
Organism: Syrrhaptes paradoxus; assembly: GCA_013400615.1. Taxonomy (NCBI): domain Eukaryota; kingdom Metazoa; phylum Chordata; class Aves; order Pterocliformes; family Pteroclidae; genus Syrrhaptes; species Syrrhaptes paradoxus. The sequence continues at coordinate 5,063 of VZTO01018986.1, forward strand.
CACTCCCCTTTCCCAACACCTCCACTGCCCCCACCACCCCCCCAAAAAAATAATTGGCAGTTTTTTTGCCATAACAAAACCATGTGTTGTTTGCAATGACAGACCACGAAGTCATGCATACCAAATTATGCAGAGAATGGAGGAAGCCCCTCTATGCTGCTAATATTAACAAGGTCATTTTTATTCACTCCCTTAGAAGAAGGGCTGGGTTTAATTCTTCCCTTTCCTGCCCTCACCTGTTGTGCTGTTTCTGTTTTGTCCGTTAGCAAAGAGACCTTGCTGCTTCTGCCATTTTGGGGCTAGCTTTCTTACAAACCCGGTTCACAGATGAGAAATTTCAGGCACAACTTGGCAAATCCAGAGGACACTGGTAGAAGGTGCTGATACAATTCAAATGTTCATTCATTTTGCTGCAGATGGAATATAAGGAAGAGGATTCAACTGAAAGGTGGTTTCTAAAGAGCATACAGAAAATCACATCTCATCCTTGTTTCCAGGTGGAGAGTTAGGGCTTGCTTTTTCTGCCTGAAAACTCAACTAGATCTTCCAGTTGATGTTTAATGATAACAACAAATCATCGCTTAAAAGAAGTTCAGGATCTCTGCAGCATCCGCCACAATGTTGACATCCAATATATCATTCTTGCATGGTGCATCTAATGATACTGATGTTTTGCAGTCCTAGTGATACCTTGGTCTAGTTTGTTGAGCTACACTTATATTTACCAGATCCAGGAGATTTAGGTCACCTGAAATCAGGAAGAGATAAAGAACACAGATTTTATTGGTACAGCCTGTTCCTGGGAAACCATTAAAACCATTAGATAAGAAATGCATTTTCAGTTACCTCGGTGCTTGTGCTGGACCCCAGAGCCTAGGATGACTCTTACGATTACAACTAAATGTCAATAAAAACAGTAAATACAAGCTAATTCAACCAAAAGATGAAATGTGTTCAGGGTTTCAGGTGGGTTCACCAACTCTAAGTACAATTTAGAAAATTGGGAAAGAAAAGTTCACTATGCTGTTTTTCTGAGTAAACAAAAAAGATATTTTGTTTTTCCGTAAGGGCCAATTAATTTCTTCATAGTCTTCATTTTTCAGCAAGTGAAGCTGGTTTCTTTTTTTTAATGTTCTTGTAAAGCCAGGAAAATGCATTAGAAATTGTTAACATTCATCATGTTCCTTGGCAGGAGAGTTAGATACTTTGGTTAAAAAAAAATACACACTCATGGTCTCTCTTAAATAAATACTATTAAATAAATGACCAGGGCTGTTGAACAAATGAAAAATGAAAACGAAAGAAAAGATAAACTAAAATGTAATTAGTTCTGCAAGAAAATGGTGCCCAAATGTAGCCCATGTAATTTTGGTGGAAGAGAGAAGCTAAAATTATCTCCAGCTAGACCAAGGCTCCTGTATCCTTGTCATTTAGGGAGTCTTTCAGTGATACACAGGCAAATACTGGAACTGACAATTACTTGCAAGAGAAAATAAAGAACAACAAAACAGAGGTTATAGGAAGAGTTATTTATTGTGCACAGCTGACAGCCCAAATGCAGTGAGATGAGGAAGAAGTGCCCAGGCACTATTTACAGGAAGAATCATCTCTTGAAAGATAATTTCCCTTTCCTCTGTCATAATTAGGAATGTCAAATTTCTTCAAAAAAAAAAAGGCATGGAAGAAGAGAAGGTTTCACTCCTCTTCTTCCTCAGAAAATAAAAATATCAGGAAGAACTGAATACCTGTCTGCAATAAATATTTGCTTGCTGAAACTAGAATTTATTTACATTTTTGAAAGTGTGGAATGCATTGCTTATAATACAGTTAGTTTATAGAAGATGCATTCAGGTCTGTTAAATAAATATGAAGTTGTTAACTTTGAATGATGCTAAATCTGTTATCAGAAGTGGCAGTCTGATGTACACCAAAGAACCTAACCTGAGATACCAGGAAAATAGGGAAAAATTAAGAAATGCTGCAAGTAAAAAGTAACAGTATAGCTGAACAGCACAGGGAAAAGGCATCACACAGAAATTGTCTGTAGATTGTGGATACTGAGGCATATCTTTTTTCTGAAAACAATCTTAGAAAATGAATTTGATATAACGCATTCATTATAATGGACTTAACAATGCACACTATATTAAAGGAACAACAATAATGGTGGCTCACAAAAAAAACCTGCCAAAGCAGTAATTGTCTAAGTTGACTGTTTTTACATCTATGGTGGCTGTTATTTTATAGTTTTGAGGTTGTTTTTTTTCCTGATTTCTGCCCTTAGGTACATGAGCTTCCCACACGTTCAGGTTTTGTGTACTCCATGCAGCTGGCTGACAAAGCACACGCTCTCCTTTATGAGAAATGTTCTTGCTAAAACATAGCTTGGACCATGTTGGAACAAGATGTTTTTTCTTCCTTTTTCATCTCAAATTGTTTTATGAACAGAAAATTCTAAGGACATTTCATTTTGGAAACATTTCTGTAACAAAATATGTTGCCTGTGTTCCGAGAAGGCTTTGGTGACTCCAATGATGCCGATTCCAGCTCACAGCTGTCTGGGATGCCTTGTCCTTGTCTCAGAGTATATCTAAAGCTGCCAAAGAGCTTAACCTCCCAGCAAAATGGGAAGCCCTCCCTGGCTCAGCTGGCTACTCCTGAGAAAGGGCTGTGGGAGCACCGAGTCCCAGAGTCGGGGCAATCCACGAAGCTTTCAGGCAGGCTTGGATTACGCAGGAATTCATTGAACCCTGCATGTTTCATGGCTCAGAGAGCAAATCTGTGAACAAATTAATGTTTTAAATTAAATTTTGCTTCCAACTGGATCTCCTCCCTGCTTCCCCGTTGCAGAATGTCCCACACAATAACTTGGCCACCTAGGGAGATTTCTGAGTCTGCATGTCTGGCTGTGGGGTGCCACCCCCTGAGGCAGCAGAATCCCTTCCATCTGCCGCCTTCCGGCCCAGAATTTAGCCCAGAAGTTGCGTTTTTCTTAAGCACACCCCATTCTAGGCAGTTACCATGGCAACCCAGGGATGGACTATCAGATGCCGATCCTGATACAGCTCCATTTCTGTCAGGATACAGCTAATTTACTAACGGACTAATTAGTGTAAGTGGAAGATACATTTTATGGTCTTTATTTTAAGATCTAAGGTGACTGAAGAGCAAGTCATACTTGCACAAACCAACCACATTCAGAGCTGTTATTCTCATATCAATCACAAGTAATTAAATTTTTGTACCAGCCTTTTTATGTTCATTGTATGGAAACAGAGCCCTAGGAGCACTCAGATTCATTATCACACAGATCACCCAGCAGCATATCTGTGCAGCAGCAATGCCACTAATGGTTTACCAAGCAATACACATGCTCCCTTGCCTCGAGAGAATTCATAGTTGCCAGAGTGGAGGAGTGTCATCGAGGATTTTTGGGTCACCTCCTACTTTTAAAAAGCATAATACGGGCTGGTGGAAGGGGACTCACCTCAGAAGCCGTAAATGATCTGAATCCTGATTTTATTGGTAGGCTGTTAGTGGTCAATAAGCCATTTGTTTCTCCCTTCATGCTCAATTTCTCCATCTGTTGAAGGTGACTTCCTACATTGGTGTGTCTCCTTGTAAACTGGATCTAACAGCATTTTAAAGCAAAGCTGTATAAAAGCTAAATATTAACATCATCACCGCCTACGTCATCACTTCAGGTGATCCTGGAGCACTGTCAGATATCAACGTTTGACTTGGAGCGCCATGTGTTCCCTGACCATCCTCTGTTTGTTCTCTGGCTGACAACAAGCTTGGCCCTTTGCTTCAAAACCCTGGTGGGCACAAACCCAGGCTCTGGTGCCAGGCAGAAGAGATTCCCAACCTCACTATCCCCTCTACTCTTTCTTCAGTAATGTATTCTAGTGAATGTCCTGTTCGTCAACCTGCAGTTTCACTGAGATGCCAGTTACCTTCTCTTAAAGAGGAGAAAAACCTTTTTGTCTTCTGGAGATGTAGCCTAGTACAGTTTATTTTCCTGCACAGTTCTGCAACTCAAAAAATGCTTTCTTATAGTAGTGTCATACAGCCATTACACAGCAACACAGGAGGCCACATTAATCTGACAATCAGCTTTTAATGTGGGATAGCCCCTGCCATACTGTGTGCAGGTGGCATTGGAGTGCTTTCCTCCAGCTCAGCTTCGCTTAACAGTCTTTTCTACAGCATCCCTCTGTTTTTAGACTATATTTCAGTGAACTGCTGCATTAAATATTATTTTCTCCTTTCTTGGGTCTAATCTGGCTTTTCATTTGTCATTACCTTGCTCTCTTGCAGCTGTTCTCTGTCTGCTTTCCAGGGACTGAACCATATGAGGGGATAAGTGAAGACCTTTCTCCTTCTGCATGTTACACCCACTCTCTGCCTGGTCCTAGTCCAAACGGCCAGAGGCCAGCTACTCCCTGCATCTGGGGCCAACTGTCTTACACCGTCTTAGTCCCTACACCAAACTGCTTGACAGATAGCCAGCAAACCAAGTCAAAAGAGATTATGAGAAGAGAGAGGAAATAAATAATTTCTTCTGTTAAATGAAGATATTTATTCAGTTCCTCATTTCTGTATCTTTTGCCCAGCTCTCTTCTATAAGAGCCTGTAACAGAACAAAATTAGAGCCTCCAGATTGCAATCAAATCTATTCACTGCAGTGATGTGAAATTCATGTGGCATGAATGAAGTGGAATTTTTGAGCAATTACATGGATTCTAAGACTGGTGGGGGAAGGTGCGTAACTGCCCCCATCAGTGACACCCACAGACCCAGCCAGTTGCCAGAAGAGGCACACACAGCCTGGTTGTGGAGGGGCTAGGAGTTGTTCTTGCTACAGTGAGGGAATGTTGATGAAGGCAACAGTTGTAGCTGTGGATGTGTTCAAGAGTCTCCCTGAACTAGGACTGAGGCATAGCTGCTGCTACAAGGAAGGCCACACTCTTCCACACACTTGTTGCACGACCCTTACATGCAATTATAGCAGATGCACATTATAATTCATTTTTTAAAGAAAAAACTCACTTGAGCATTGGAGAGAATTTTGAAGTGAGTCTTGTATTTTACATCCTTGAGCTTGTAAAGCTTCTGTAGTACAACCAACATACACGCCAAATGGTTTTGTCACAGCACCTAACTTTATTTTAAAAGCCATGTTGACTTAAAAGATTTACAGAAACCTTCCTTGTTCTTTATAATCCTAGATAAAATAAGCACAAATTATTTTAGACCACAGTATATTCTCTTTCAAATACTCATGAAATAAGTTAAGATAGCAGTCCCAGACACTTGTTTCAAGGACAAAAGTGCTGAATCAGCATCCCATGCCCTTAGAGTTAGCTACTGACAACCATGACAGCATTAAGTCAGGAAGAAATTAGGTGAGAGCACAAATTCATCTTGCACCTACTACCAAATGGTCATTGCACTCTGATTAATAGCCTTCCAAGTCTACCAACTTGGAAGATGTGATGTTCCATCTTTTTCAATATAAAAAGTACCTTGTATTAACTCTTACTCCTTTAGATGATTTAACAATTACAGGTTCATTTTTAATGTATGCTGTTTTTAATCAGTGAAGAGCAGATATGCAAGACATGTTATATATAAGATAGATGAGGAATATCAGAGTCTCAGTACTGGTGAATCTTGCTCAGTGATGTATCTATCCCTGGAAACAAATGAGAACTGGAGCACAAAAAGCCAATTAACAATGAATATACTAATTATAGAACATGAAACAGCTGTATTCAGTGAGAAACAAATAGCCAGGTAATTACTAGAAGACTTGGGTCTATGATAGCTGGTTTTGAAGGTGCAGAGTGGGGCCAGAACTCTTTGTCACAGGGCTGTGGCATTGCCATAGCTGCACAAGATCAGTAAAGTGAGATGGTCAGTACCCACCGAGGTAAAGGTGCATTTATGCCAGACTCAGAGGACATGAGGCTATCACATGAGAGACAAAAATGATAGAGCATGGAGATGAGCACACCTGAGGTGTACACATGAATTCCCCCACCAGTTACAGAATTTGAGGTTCACTTGTATTTGTCATCAGAGCAGCAGGGTCCTGGGAAGGACTGGGGCACAGTACTGTCTACTGCTGTTAAAAATTCACAATGGCAACTCTTAATATTTTGGCACAAGCTCCACCACCCATGTTCGAGAAGTTTCTAAGGTAGGGAAAAAGTCCTCAGGTTTGCTAAGCAACAGGAATTAGGGAACTGAGGCTACTGGGGATAAAGGGACCAGAAGGATTTGGGGGACTCACCCTTTGTCTTGCCTCACTGGCTGGGCAAAGGCAGTCCCCAGCTAATGAAAAGAGCCTTGCTCCTGATCCCCACCAACCCTGTCTTCCTCCCTCCTGGCTTTCCTTCTGTTACTACTCACCAGGACTAAAAATAGTAGCTACAGGTAGCCAGACTGCACAGGGCTAAAGGGCAGGTCAGGAAGAAGAAAACATTGGAAACAGAGTTTGAGCACGGAGTTGTCCCAGAGGGGAAGGAGAAGATCTGTAGTGCTGTTTGAGTACAGCTGCATGTCCTGTGGGATTTGTTTTCCAATTAATAACAAAGCCCATGAAAAGACTATTTAGAGTTTTTTTCACTTAAGTAAGACATTCCTAAATTAGTAGCCATCAGTTCTGCCTTGGACAGTAAATCTGCCAAATTCCATGGATTATACTAGTGTACAGCCCTCCTCCTCCAAAAAAAAGTAAGCATTGTAATATAGGAAGTCATGATCAGAAAAAAGGAGCTTGCTTTAAGAGTAGAATATACCTGTAGAAAACATTTACTTCTGCGATTTCTTCCTCTGAAACATCCTCTAGGATGTTCTAAAAGAGCTTAGGACATGCACAATACCGTAACATTTTGTTCAAGATACATTTATCTACTACTTATGGAAGAGAAGTTCATGGTAAAGGTGATGCAGGATGTTGCTAATGAACCTCATCCTACCTCCATCAGGGGAAGGCACAAAGAACTAGAACTTAGGCAGACAGTGGTTTGAACAGGCTTAGCATTTTTGACATTTAAACAAGTGATTGCTTCCTACAGTGACCATCTGCCTAAGCTTTGAGACACCACGTGATTTACCAGGAATTGTACCAACACATCAAAGAAGTTGCTTTTAATCTTTTCAATGGTCTTAAGAAACATCCTTTGTAGAAGCGAGTTCAATGACATCTGAACCCTTGCTGTAGGGAAGTGCTCTTCCTAGGATATTAACATTGACAGCAAGCTATTGTGGGACAGAAGGACCAGCTCAAGCATATATACAATTTTCAGTCCACAAAGCTGGAAAACAAGGTGCTCCCCATATTCTCACTCATTGTCCTGTCCATCAGGTTTGGGCTGTTACTATTGTAATGAGAAACTAATGGTTTTGGATATGTCTTTTAGTGGCTAACTGAATCAACTGGTCATTTGAGCATTATGGTCTGTGGCTTGTTGGTCTTTTCCTCCCATTGGCTTACTGGAAAAGAAGAATGATGGTCTCAAGTACTGTATCACTATGGCAGTAATCAAATTAGCATTAAGTACACATCTCCCTTCTGCACACAGGATGCGTGCTTGTACAAACGCAGCATGAATGGTGGCACTAGAGGGAGCTCCTGCAGCATCACCCACCTCTAAGCCCCCAATATGAAAGCAGACCCAGATGACAAGATTTGCTTCTAAAATTGTGAGGGTTCGGACACGGGCTGGTTTGGGACTTATTAAGTTCTACGCACATTTGAATAATATTTTCAAATTTTCTTTTGCTGCTACAAACGCTAGAAGTTTACCAGCATCCCTCTCGCTCTTGCCTACAGCTCCTATTATTGCAAGGCTCTAAAAATTAAGACTTAGCCCATTACCTAAATGTTTATAAAAAAACCACCCCAAACACTATGGATATCTTGGTTTCAGGCAAACTGCTTGAAAGCTTCACTGACGTTTGAAAAATCCTCCAAATATTAAACTTTTTCCCTTATTGAGATCCAGCCCTCCTTTTAATCAGTAAACGCACAGCTAAGCATCTGGAACTAAAGTTAGTATTTAGCCTTTGAATAAATAAGAGACCTTTTGGGAATAATGCACTTATTGGGGAACTCTGAAAAAAAGGCATTTAGAAGATTGTTGCTTTTTGTTTATATTGTATGCTTTTTGCTGGCAATTGCTACAACTAAAGCAAAAGTGGCAGAAGCAGCTTTTTTATTTTTAGAAACAAAGACATGCACAGTGATTATTTATAAAACCTCTCCAGTGAAGACAGAGGGCATCCTCTCCATGTACTTACTTGAGAAAGAATTTGTTTTCAAAAGGCAAAAGTTAGTAATTTCTAAATAAAAAGAGTCAGGCTTCGATAGAAACACCACAGTCGTTCTTTTTGGAAGCAAATACATCTCAAATATCACCTATAGAGGGCCTAACAACTACATTGAACATTTTGTTATTGTATTTTGTTCACAAAAAGACTCAGGACCCCTAGCTGTGGAAGGGAAACACATTGCAACAGATGCCACACAGCTTTATTCCTTTTACTGCTAATGGCTGAAGTAGAGAAGACAACCCTACCTATCATATACACTAAGTACACTATATATATTTATTGTATAATTCTTTAAAATCTAATGAGAGGTGTACTCTGTTCTGTTATAAAAACAAAATAACAAACATACAACTTACCTTGACTTCTTTCACTCTCCCTCGTTCGTGGTAAATACATTCTCAAATGCTTACCCGATTTCCATCCTCTGTTGCACCAGCCTCTTCTGTGTGTGAGGTGTCCCATTTTCCACAGTGCTCCAGTGTTCTTAGACCTCCATTCTTAGAACCCTCTGCCTCCAAAACCCCCTCTTCCTCCCCCCCCAGTTATTTTCTCCTTTCCTAAATTCATTTCACTGGATCACGTTCAAAGCTTCTATACTTTGCTTTTGCTCAGTAATTTCCTATCTTGTTTTTGGTTTTGTTTTTTTTTTTTTTTTAAAAGAAAAAACAACCAACCACCCTATCCATCTTCTCACACTTTTCCTCTCCCCTCATGTTATTCTTCCCTTGCTCGAGTATCTTCACTGTTGCTGCCAGCAGTTCCATACAACTCCCATTTCTTTTCTCTCACAAATCTATCTTCATCTCCTCAAATAGTTTTAGTTCTCCTGTCTCCCTGTCTTTCTGTGATTAATATCCCTTCCTCAAGGCTTTTCAGCCTGCCTGCATTGTGAATCAGGATATCAGAATGCTGTGATAATGCTCTTTTTCATTTAGTGTGGGGAATTCTTTTTGTAGATGTAAGTAAAGTTTCTGAAGATTGTGTGATGAATACATATTTTAATGATAATGGGGTAAATGAAGCCTCCAGTACCCTCCTCCACCTAATTTAGAATTCTTCCTGGCATTCTGTAATTCCCAGTGGAGCCTCTCAGCATCTGCCATCCTTAGCAAGCACACCCATTGAGCAAAGCCACTCTTCTCCCTGCTCTGCTTTCCTTCCTTCACTTCCACTTCCCCATTACCATCCAAAAATGTGCGGAGGAAGGGTAAAGCCTGCTACACGAACTGAACTGCCTTCCTGCCCAAATAATTACTCCTAGAAAGTAACATACAGGAATTTTCAAATTCATGTTCCTTTGCATTACATTTTCTCTGTTCTAAATCCAATGGAAATCAAGATATATCTGCTGCTGATGCAAAGCATGCATTAGTGAAACACAACTATATTACTAGCACTACAGATTCAAGCACAGAGAATGTGAAGTGGCACTACAACAAAACTGACGGAGAGACAATTTTGTGTATAAATATATGTGGGGGTCACATCCTTGGAAATGCAAGAACCAAGAGGCCTGGGGTCTCAAAGTCAGAGAATCCCAGTACTCACTGTAAGAAATGATTGTATGTCACCTCACAAACACTGTAAGAAAGAATGCAAATAAAGGAAGTAATGGGCTTATAGTTACAAGGTAATAAATCAATGTCTGCACAAAGAAAAAACACAAAACTACTTAAAACAATCAAATCTTTTAATTAGAAAGCAACAAACATGCAAACAGCAAGTATAGAAATTTATTTGAACCAACATTTTTACTATAATGAAAGTTACTTTAAAACATTGATCCAAGCTCCCACATTTGCAGGTAAGGAAAATATTGCACTTTGCATCTTCTAGCACCCCTCATACATGGCAAAACATTTAAAAAACATTTTTGCTTATTTTACTTGCACACTCTCCCAAAGTCATGCACACAGTCATTCAAAAACAAAAGGTTAGGTTATCCAAAAGCAATACCTTAGAATTGCACTAAAGCTCTGTAAGGAAAAATATAATTAATGTCTTATACAAATTCCATTAATGTCTAGGTGCTTGCACACAACTGCCAGTTATTCTTCATCTTCGTTTTCATTCTCCTGACCAGATCCTTCTGATCTGTCACCTTCCAATCGGTCTGTAAGACACAGAGATTTAGTAAAGAACACTTCCAAAGTTTACATTTTCTGTTAAATCTTTATAACATACTATCTCCCTGGGCTATTACACAAAGGCCAGTGGCTGTGGGTTATATGGTGGAAGAAAGCCTGTATGGACTGACAGCAGAGATTGGGTAGAAATGTTACCACAAGAAAGGAAAACAGGAGAAAAGCCCTAAAGGATTTCCAGGCATAAAAGCAGAATTTGTGTACAAAAGGAAAAACCTTGTAGCTGCTGACTGGCTGTCAGCACAGGAAAGATGAAGGCAAACATAATATTAAAAAGAGATGGTGAATACAAGGGACTGAAACACTGTTCTGGGGAGCTGAAACTAGGATAGCTGCAGTTAGAAATCTGTATACTTCAGAAAACTGGGAAATAGCTATTGGTTACTTTGTACATCCGAACAAGTACCTTTTGATGTGAAAGTTTAGAGAAAGTCAAATACAGAAAGGTGTGAGGCACATTGACTGGCTCAAGATGTGTCACTCAAACAGCACGGACTGCCAGGTTAAGAAATACTCTACCCAGCCATAACACAGATTTTCACTGAAACAGTTGTAACTCAAGTGCTGGGCAGTTCTTTGAATATTTTACTCCAAATAAATCATAACAAATGAAGAAAAAAACCAAACTAATATATTCAGTTTCAGCAGCTGCAAGGCACACCACTGCACTGGATGCAGTGGCATCCTCCTAGCTCTCTTATTCTTCACAGATCAGCAAGAGGTGAAAGAGGAGCAGCAGCTGCTGCCAGGCAGAGCTTGCTTTCTGCCTCATCACTATAAGCTCGCTGCTCTGCTCAGACAGTGCTAGAGTCCCCATATGCAGTATCTACACTCACTTTCACCTTCATCTACAGTTCTGTTAGCTTTCCACCCCACGTCACACCAGGCTCCCAAAACTTCATATCCTTGCTTCCTACTCAGCATGATGTCTCTCCATTGTCCTACATCAACTCACTGCCTTCAGCCCTGACATCCATGAACAGCAGTTCCCCATGACAATTCTCCATGCAACCCCTCATATCACCAGTTTCAGCCCTAGGGATTTGCCCCTTTGCTGAAGGGACACCCTTGTACCTGCTACCCTAGGAATAGCTGTCAGTGGCCTCATTAATATCCCCCACAATCCTGTATCTTCACACCCTCCTTCGACCCTAGATAATTCCAAGCCTACAATGACAGTCAATTTATCTTACGACTCATTCCAGTCATCCCCAATAGCTTTCCCATAATGTAGCACCCACCTTAAAGATAATTCCTTAGTAGAGTATTTCTCAACATCTAACTAGTATTACCTTATGAATAAGCTATTTCAGGGTGGATAGTATGGTCACATCTAAAAAAATATATATTGCTCTTTTCTTGCTCTTTGTTTTGAGGTAAAAAATAACAGCTGCAAAAATGTTGCAAGTTTCACACTAAAGAAGCAATTCCTAAGTACTTCTATTAAGAGACCCTTAACAACCCTTGAATCTCCTCACCAACCCCAAGTGTAGCCACAGAAAGCTGAAGACCTTGATGGTTCCCCAATCCATCTGCTATTTCATAGACCAATATGGTGGAGACAAGCTCTTCAGAAGCCTCTCACCTGCTCTTATATGATTCAATGAAGCCAACATTCGTAACATAAAAGAAGCTGGAACAGTAATAGTGTTTCTGGTCTCTTCCAGCATTAATTCATTACGTGTTATAACCTGGAGGAAGGGAAAGGGAAAAACAGCATCAAAAATAAACACAAAATTGTACTGAATCATTATGGGTTTGTAGATACAGTGTTCCTACACAAAAGGCATTTACAGAGTCCAAAATCACAATGAGAGCAATATTTTAATAAATACTATCAAATACAGTTAAACAGTAGACACTGCTTACAGGTATCTAATTGTCTATCTAAAGAATATTCTAGTAAGATCATCATTCCATTGTCCACATGCATGGTAGATATTTAGAACTGATTGGGCTTGCAATGTTTGCTTTATTCCATGACATTCACAATTTGCAATCTTAACCTTAACTCCTGTTTATGCCACAGAATATTGAATAGGATTGATTTTTGCGCTCCCTGTTCTTCTGTATATCATTGTATTTGATAGTATTTNGCTAACATGTAAATATTTTTGTTTTTTCCCCTTGCTGGGGTGGAGGCATTTGCCATGGCTTCCATAAAGCTGCTTGCTGGTGCCCCGATGTGCGATGGGGAGTTTCTCAGCACCGGGAATGGATGGAAGGTGGGCAGACGCGCTGCCTTACGTCTGCTCCCCCAGCTTGAGTTCTCAGGCGTGACTGAAACAAAGGGTTGGATGTCTTGCTGGTACACAGGCTCTTTCCAGGCTGTGGGATTTAAATTAAACTAATGGTAAAGCCTAAGTGTGTCAGAGAAATAAATAGCGAGTGATGGACACACACACACATATATATATATATATGAAGAAAACACATGCAAACATCAATAGCCTCACAGGGAGCACAGACAGAAGCAGAAAGTAAGAACAAACCCAGCTGCTACTAATGTATATCTGCTCATGGCCTGATAAGTATATGCATTAATAACAAAGTCCTTGGATTTGTAGACCGACCCAGATACAAAGACAGAAGCAAGACAATTTCAAACCAATTTTGACACTTGACAATTTCAGTGTCTTTCATGTAAATTTATTTGATATTAAAATATAAAGAAGCAATGGATGCTCTTACAAACACTTGTGAAAATATGTAAATCAAAAAGTTGCAGAATATTGTCTAGATCATTGCACAAAGCCACTGTGGGAATAAAAATTCCATAGAAAGATCTCAGTAACTGGAAAACTGTGTAAGATTAACTGTCCTACAAAGAGGATGATCTCTTCATCACATCTTCAGTGCACGAGAGGGAGACAGTTGCACTCCATTAAGAAATCAGTAAAGCTACAGGGCATTTTGAAAGGTGCTTCTTGAAGGAGTGTCCAACCTAGCCACACACTGAACATGTACAGGAACACAATTTCCATTAAGCATTTAAAAGTTGAAGGCTTATCCAATGTAGGGCAGTATTGCATGTTTCCAGAAACTGTTTGAGAAAAACACAGCCTCTTCTGGTATCATTATAAATTTATTTGCTTATTTATTTACAGCTGAGTGTTACTCTACAGCCATGTAGAGTATGAAAAATGCAATAACACAAATACTTCCTCTGACTGTGTCAGAAGCTGCAGAATAGTTCAGATTTTCCATGTACATATCAGACAACTTACGAGTCCTTCTACTACTTTGGTCCGTCTTTTCTATAAATATATTCCCTTACTTCTATGGATTGTATTAATTCTTCTAATCTCACAAAGCCAGCGAGACTGAGATACCCATTTCACTCAATTTTTTTCAAAAATATTTCCAATATCAATTACCAAAGTG
>VZTO01019001.1:9011-51802 GCA_013400615.1 Syrrhaptes paradoxus
CATCCCATTCACTACAACTCTCTGGCTTCTTTTCTCCAGCCAGTTAACAATCCATCTAACCACCCGATCATCCAGATCGCACTTCCTCAGCTTATCCGCAAGGATACTGTGGGAGACGGTGTCAAATGCTTTTCTGAAATCAAGATAGACCACATCTACTGCTTTGCCAGAGTTACATGACAGTTTCACGCTCTGACCAGTAAGCCTACAGGTGTTTTTTTTCACTGTCTAATTTAGCAAAAGCCTTTCTAGAAGTGGTGCAATTATTACACAAGATCGTTTTGCAGTTACATCTAACTCCTGTATGTTAGGGGGAATTGAAAACCTGGGCTGAACACTGCACAGTTGTCTCTGGGAGTTTGGCTGAGTATAAAGAATTTGAAGTTGTCTCTGAGCAGGGACTGGGTCAGGGGTCTACCTGTAACAGATGATAAATTTTTTAGGTTGTTTTATTTTTTATCTTTCACTTTGGAATTTCCTGTGACTTTCCAGTGCCCAGTTGATGATTAACTCTGTCTCTACCCAGGGAGAAATATTCATTAGATGATTAGATTAGCTAGTCACTGGAATTGGATTAATGTAAATACTTCTTGTAAGAGAAGCAGGAAGGGTTGGCACAGTATCTGCAAAGCATCTCCTGTCAGCTATACAGGAAAGCAGAGAGGAAGAGCGCAATCAAACCAATCCTTAATAGTTAGGGGAAAGCTTAAGTGCTGTTTGGAACAGACAGCGAAAGATGCAGAAAGGATTTCTTGAATGAAGGCTGCTTATGAAGGAGTGCTACCTAGCCTTTGTACATTCCTCACAAAGGAGGACAAGCGTGCTCTACCTTTACAGTCGCTTTTTTGCCATAGCTCACATACAGACCTGGCATGGAAAAAGACCATGGTAGATTAAATGCACAGATGTGCATTTGTAGCTTATGATGATGATTCTTCCATCATAAGATTTTTGACACAGCAAGGTTTTTTTGATTTTAAACTAATCTTCTTATGTACCTCAGTTACGTTTTTCCTCTTGTCCTGAATACTAATCTGATTTTCAGATACTCTTTATGATTTTTGCGTTCCCGGGGATGATTTGCAACTGATTACAATAGTTTTAGATGGAGGTCACCTGATCAAGCATACTGTCATAATCTCTTAAAGATAATCACTAAAAATATATCTTCCCTAATCTCCTTTGCTGGATAAGAGAAATAGAGAAGGATTGGCAAGGACAGTGTGCCGTGAGTAGTAGACTGACTACATACGCTACAGGTTGCTTTCCCTAGCTTCTCCTGAATCAAAATGCCATCTTTCCCCATCTTAAACAGCTTTGGGAAGCTGTGTGGATCAAGCAAAACCGAAGAACTGGTACTGGAAAGGGTGAAATACCGAAATTCAATCAAAAGGATGTCAATTATTGAGGATGGGGATATTGCAGAGGTCTTGTATCTCATTCCGAAGCAGAGCTTGCTGAAGCAGCTGCCCTACTTGAATCCAGATGACTACTACTTATGCGAGCGGTTATTTGAGACTCCTGAGTATCTTGGTAAGTGAGGAATGGCATCAGATCTTGATTTTTGGTTGGTGAATAGGCTAAATTGCTTTACAGTTAGCTTATTTTTTGTGTAGCAGCAAGATGCTTTATGACAGGAAGTGTTCAGTTGTGGAGAAATATTTTCTCACTGACAGGAGGGAAAGAAGAGTAAAAAGTCAAATTAGAATCTGAGTAGTCAAAAGTAGTCGATGAATATAGGTATACCTCTCTCTATTTGGCCTTCCTGGGACAAAGAGGGCCTTAATCTGCAGAGGTACTCAAGATAGAAAAATACCTTTTGAAAGCACAACGTCCTGTGGTAGTGTGTTCCAGAGCTTTCCTATAGGTTTTATTAAACTATATTCCTTTTTGTTTGTTTGTTTTAAACCTGTTGCAAAGTAGTTTCATTTGAAGCTGCCTCATTTTTTGATTGGAAGAGGTGATTAAAATTCTTTCTGTGTTCACCTTCTTGTGAGTTTATTAGACTCTATTGTATCTCTTATCTAGGTATCTCCTTTTCCAGGATAAGGAGTCATAATTTATTTAGATGCTCTTTGTGCAGGAGCCAGTCCATGCCTTTGGTTATCCTTTTTACCTTTACTTCACAATGTAAGAGTAGTACTAGCCAAAACCCATACTCTGTCTTGGATAGCTACTGCTTCTGAGTAATCGGTTCTTTTAAACCTTAGTTAAGGTGTTGCTAAAATATGAGGCAAATATATAATATGGCTGTGAACCAGAAAAAGCAACTATCATTTTGCCCTGCCAGCCCCCACACTGTTTCACATTGGTATTCTGGAGAAAACTTCTGCAGACAATTTAGACATTTTTGTAAATCACAATTTAGGATAGAAAATTATTTGAATGAACAGTGACCAGCTATGTGTTCAATCCACGCAGGACTCCAAAGAGATTCTTTGCCATTGTAGCAGGCTGGGAGACACCTTTTTGCACTGGTGCAATTTTCTTCTAATTCATATGGGGCTAAAATCAATCTAGAAATCTGCAATATTGCAGTTCTTTCTCATTCATAGACAATCACAAAGATAGTGGGACAGGTTCTGATTAGCATTACATGGCAAGAGATATTGCATATATCCACTGTTTTTTTTTTTTTTTCTTTCACCCTGTAGTTTGGGTGCTCGTGTTCAATAGGGTGGGTATTATGATCCTGCTTTCCAGTGGTGTGAATAGTGCTAGCTGAAAAGTTGCAAGGTGTCTGGTGTCTCAGCTTTACTTAAATTACAACAGGGTAATTGGAATTGGAATCTCACCTGTATTTTTGTTCTAAGTGAACGAAAATAGTGGAATGGTTACTGCGAACAGCCTGGTTGTGAAAGCTGTATGTGACTTTAAGATGCAAAAGGCATGAGTCTGTCTCTTGGGCCACGTGCCTGCTTAGGGATTATGGTGTCTCAAGTACTACAAGATTTAGCCGCTTATATACCCTGCTGAAAGACAGTTTGCTGTCTGTTTGGGCTTTGCAAACACAGATTAGAAATTGTCCTGTTCTAGGCATTTGGAGACTTGCTCAGTATTGCTTGCTGTTCATATGTGGGATTGTAACCATGGGGAAAGGTCCATATTTTAGATTTTTGGAAGGTCAGGAGTTATCTCAAGAATTGCAGAGCTATTTAGTATTCAGGAAGTGAGTCTTTTGAGTCTTACCGATTTAACCTGTGACTTGCTTTTACTTAGCACTCGTATCATGAAATTCCATCCACTTCATGAGAGGAAGGTTGAAGTTTAAAATTGTCTGATTAGGTTAAAAGGTGGCATGATACTGAAAGTTAAAAGTACTCTAAAAATGGAAGAAAACTTTTATTATTTTTTTTTTAATGAGTTCAAAAGAGGCTTTGAAAGGAAAGGAGAATGGAAGGAAAATGGAGACTTGGGGGTCCTTGGTTTCATTTGGCCAAAGACTGATGAGCCACCTTCGCTCCCATTTCCAGGGGAATGTTAAGGGATTGCTTCCCCCGAGAGAGATTGCTGTCCGTGTGGTTCGCTGCCACCAAATCTGTTTTAGCCTGGAAGGCCTGGTTCAGCATGTGCCTGTGATTCTCTGGATGCCAAACTCCAGTTCAAAGGACTCTGTGGAAAAATCTCTGATATTTAGGGCTAGCAAAAGTTGAAAGTTAGCTGCAAAAGGGCGGTGGAATTTTAAAAAGGAAATTGGATTGGAACTGTGTGGTGTTCCTTCTTGTGTGAGATGCTGTCATCTGCTGCTTGTACAGATGACACTTCACGCACCCCTCTGAACTGATTGCTTTTTGATGTGACAGTGGTATACACCTGAGGGAAAGGAGATCTATACCCTATTATCTAACTGACCTCCCATAGGAGTTTAGTATCTGTTTATGTAACAGTCTTAACTTAAAGCAGTGCTTGTGAGAATGGCTGCTTGTGTTGGATCAGTCGGATGTAAATGAAGACAGAAGGAACCTGAGAGGATGAGAGAGGCATGGGTGGAATCCAGAGGGCACGAAAACAGCTCAGTGATGAGCCAGGGAGCAGACTGGACTGGAAAATTTATGAAGCAGTAAGACCCTATGAGAAATGGGGCTCTGGGGAAAAGAAGGTCTGATTTTTTTTCAGTGTGTATGTTTGCAGGGAGGAGGGGTCCAAGAGATCAGCATGGTGATGTGAGGGAAGAAAGAGAGGAAGGGTGCTATTGAGAGGAATGGGCTTTACAGATTTGAAATAAAATGTCCCATTATAAAATAGTAGATGCGGCGTAACACTTCAGTCTTTGCCCACTGTTTAACATCTAAGTTCCCCCACATCAGCTTGCTTGCATCAGTAGGGTTTTCTTGCTGTGTTAGGGTAAGAAAGCTGAAGCCCCCACCTAGGCACCGTTTTGTGTCCCAATGCCATTTTCCATTCTTTGTACCCAGGAATGCCCAAGATCACCCTGAAGACTGCAGATTCCTTAGCACCAGTCCCTGTTTTACCTGCACAGAAAGAAGGAAGGCACAGATGGGGAAAAAAGAATTCCTATATTAATAACTGGTTTTACCTGGAAATGGTGTTCATAGTAGCTCCCCACAGAATGTATACTTGATGTGACCTACCACCGTAGGATTTGAATGATGCTTTGTGAACTTGTCAGGTGTCCAAAGCTGAGCAATCTTGAATGTGGCAAATGGTGATATGAGAGAGAAAAATTCAGGTTCTCTTGGCATTGTAGTGGGTGGTACTCTTCAGATGCAAAGAGGTGCTGTACAGACTGCTCATGTACTTCAAATAAGATGGTTCTTCTTTTAGATAGCTTTTCAAATTGATTCCTTCAAGTGAGTGATCTTTCCTGGCATATAATTTTTCTTTTTTTTTTTTTTTTTTTTTGTAATTTGCACTTATATGATTACATGACTGAATAGAGTTTGTGGTAATCCAGGTTTAGGAGCCCTATGTCATTCTTCTGTAGGACAATGTCTGAATTCAGAATAGTCCTGATAGGTCAGCTAGATGGTTTGAAATAATGCAGTTGAATTTCAGTGAATAAAAGTGTAAAGTCTTGGACTTGCACAGATAAGAAATAGAAAATAACTAACACTGCTACAGAAGAGTATATGGAGGATAATGATACTTACCACAATATAAGTATAGGTCGACTATAATACTGCTGCAAAAAAAAGGCCATTCTTCTTCTGGGATGTGTTAGCAGGAGACAAATACAGCAAGAGACATAATTTTTCTCTGTTCCTGTTACTGAAGAGGACTCTGCTGGATACTGTCGCCAGGTTTAGACATTGCATTTTGAGAAAGATACTGATAAATTGGAGGGAAACTAGTAGAAAGCAGGGAGAATAATATTAGGGGAAAAAAAGACTTATGAGGAAAGATTAATAGAATTAGTTTTGCTCAATCTAGAAGAGTGGAGATAAATGAGGGATTTAGTCAATCTTCAGATGAATAAGGGGTTGTCAAATGGAGATGTGTTCTGCATTGTTCTGAGAAGCACAGAAAGAGATTAGGTACATTTGCAGCAGAAAAGATCCAGTTTGTATAATGGGAACTAACTTTCCAGATACAGAGGCAGAGGAGTGGAGGAACAGTTTGCTTAAGCGTGTTGTGCAATCTTCTTGGAGGGTTTTATGAGTGTCACATATGATCTAGGTGCTTGAGCCAACCCAGCCCAAGAGTATGTGATCTTTTGAGTCTTTTAGAGTCTTTCTGTGGTTATAGGTCACTGCCAGCCAAGGACCTGCTTAGTTTTCATTTTTGTCTTTAAGAAGCACATAGTTCTGATGTCTTCGGATTTGGGGAAACTTCATTTCCCCCTCCTTGAAGTCCCATTTTTCTTGCGACACCTTTCCACTGTTATTGTAGAAATTTCTAGGCTTCTTGTGGTGTGTGCTTTATGGACCAAGCATGTTATCAAGGTTAGGTTTTCACCCTCTCAGGTGCTTTTCAGAACCTCTGGAATTTACTTGCAAACCCCCTGCGATAGTGGTGCATAGCTGGGGTTCATCATGAAGGATCAGGTGTCCCTGATAAAGATCCCCCAAGTAAAGCTAAACTGCTCTCTCCTGGGCTTCTGCACTCAGAGCCATTCTAACAATGACCATCCCAGGGTGAGAAATCTCGCTTTTGTGCTTCCAGCACAGTGTGTTGGTGTTACATAGTAAGGACTTGTTCGCAGTGTTCACAGGTGAAGTTCTCCCTCTCACTTGTTCTCTCTCTCTCTTGCTGGCATTAGAGAAACTACTTTCTTCTCTACCCTTCACTGCAGTAACAGCGCTGATGTGGTTTTGATCCTGTGATGCTTGCACGTGCTGAAGATGTAGTTGCTTATTTTATCAGCTTTACAGGGATGGGTGGTTTTTCACTGCTCACCCATTAGATCTTAAACACAAGATTCACAGAGTGGCTGTAGTGGCCGAAGTTCACCTGCTGTGGTTGCTCCAGCTTTATTATACCATGGATAAATCTGCTTGTGAAAAATGCTGAATTGCAGTTTCATGTTTAAGAAGTATAGCTGAAATTCCTGGTGTTAGGCCCTAAAAATCTTGGCTTCTCTAAATATGCAGAGTTAGCTTGATTTTTCTTTTCTTTTTAATTTAAAAAGAAAAAGTAATTAATTAGGACCAGTTCTTCTTTTGCTGCCTGTTGGCAGTATTTCTACTCCAATCAATCACTGCCACATTTTTACTTAAAATGTTTGAACCTGTAATGTGTTCTTAACCCTTGGCTTCCTGTTTCAGCTGTCCATTTGCTGTGGGAAGAGTTGTTGCCAGTGTTGGAGATCAATCCAAGCTAATTTACTTAGTAGTGCATCAGTGGTTTAGCATTAATCTGCATTAATGTAGCATAGTTCAGAGGAACTGCACCCACCTCTGTAGGGCTCACTGCTCCCTCTCTGCCTAAATTCTTTGTTATCTGTTATCCAATAAACAAGAAAAAAATTGCAGTTCCTGCTTTTACTAGATGCTAGCAAGAAGGATGAGCTAATCACCTTTAAGTAGAAAGAAATAATGAAAAGGTTGTGGTTTGCTTCCTCTGCGGCTGTATACATAGGCAATAGGAGTAGCATGGAGGTTGCTGAGGGGGATTGAAGCAAAGATCTCACTTGCTCTGTATAACTCCATAACGCTGATGGGCGCAGGCAGCTCCCATGGAAAGATCATATGGTGGCTGCACATCCCCCTGTTGTTTACAGGGAGTCCTGCTTTTGTTCTATATCTGATTGAAACTTCCTCTCCTGTGTCGGTCATTTGCAGTTGTATAACCTTGGTGTTTTAATTAAAACAACCAAGAGGGACATACAGTGCTGTTCCTAGGCTGGGCTGGAGCAGGAGGGCAGGAGTGGCTTGCAGCCCCTCTTCCCCCCATCTGCGGGTGTTCAGAGCCACCGTAGCCTCTTGCAGGCAGGAGACAACAGGTAAATCTGAACCTGAAGCTGGCTTCAAGCTGAAGAAGTTCTAGCCTTTTCCCGGTGAGTAACATACTGGTGGCATTGGGATGGGGAAAAGAGTAAAAACTGCTGTTTCTTCTCTTCTGAAAGCCGTTCCTTGGGCTGCTCTGCTTATCCAACGGGTGAAATAGTGGGAGAACTGCAGAACGGAGGGATGGTGTAGGAAATGGCTGTCCTTGCTCACTCCAGCTGTGACTCTGGAGCATGGAGGGAGTAGAAGAGGAAAGAGAAGCTTGGTACATGGCCTTTTCCCTTGCTTCATCCTCTCCTGGACATCCCTCGTGTGCTGGTTGAGGAGAGGATGAATGCTAATTGCGGTTGGCTCCTTCTCCTCCTCTATGCCTGAGAGATGGGGTTGTCACTAAGCAGACTTGTATACTGGGACCTTAAAAGCAGCTTTCAGTTTGAGAGAATGGTAGGTGTTTGGTAGACTTCTGTGGGAATTTTTTTCGGTAAAAGGCCAAATAGTTAATGGGAGGAGAAGGTAAGAAAGGGAATCAGAAATGTTTTTCACCCAGGTGATGCAGACAAGGTGCAGCTGAGAGGGAAAGAAGACAATGTTAGAATGGGAGATTGTGATTACAGTCTTTGCATTATCCTGCTTTTGGGGTTTTTTTTCAGTTATTTTCCATTAAAGAATGGCTCTTTATGTGAGAGGCAGAAACACTGTGGCACCAGGGAATGTTTGTCACTGTTTTTTTACCAGGTGAATTAGATGGTGGAGCTGTCTGTGCAGTTTTCAATGTAAAACATAGAAGCATTAAGCTATGAAATGCAAAAATATAAACCCAATTAGTTTATCAGTATACAGCAATACTTGGAAGGTTCAGTATTGTTTGTTTATTTTTTAAGTTGGCAAATTCTCCTTTAAAATACATGACTCTCCTTTAGAGCAGAGGCAGTAAGCCATTCGGTTTGCTCTAAACTATCTGTGAGCAAACCTTCTCACGGAGCAGCAGCAGTAAAAGAGCTTTTGCAGTTATCTTTTAAAAATTCCTGTCAGTGCAGATGTTGGAATCAGTTACACTTGCTCTTTTTTTGAATTTCAGTTTGTTGTGTGTCTGCTTAATATTTTTTATGATGATCCTACTATTGAAACAGCATCAAATATTTTAAAAGAAAGCTTCAAATGTGTAAGTTTTTACATACCAAAGCAAATGATCTCCCTAGCTAGCAGGTTGAAGAGCCACTAATAGAAAAGTTCCAGAAGCTGGAATGAGGTGATAAAAAATTTGTTTGTTGTAAAAGCTTGTTTGAATATATTAATATTACACTATGTAGTCAAGCTATATCTTCTTGGAAAGCACATTTTTATATTTTCTTGAGGTCATTTGTGGTTCATTTGATAAGACATTGGACTGGGAAATTGCTGTTGGGAGTGAGATACGTTTGCAGGACAGATTTAGGTGCCTTTTTTTTAGAGCCCTATTTATAATTTAATATGAAATCAGAAGAGAAGGAGTTTGTCATTTGGCACAGTGAAAATTGATTAGTCCCTTTTAAATGTATGGGTGGTGTATATCCAGTGTCCACACAATGGATTGCCTCATCCTCAGGGGCCGTGGACTTGCATTGTTGCACGCTTTGCTCCGTGTTGTATTGCTGAGGCATACACTAAAGGTTAATGCTTAGTGGGATACTCTGTCACATCTCTCAGGACTGTTTCTTTGCTCTACAAATTAACTGACTGGCAGGAAGCTGCTTCGATCTGGTGTTCCATGGACCTCTCATGGAGAAGCTCTTTTGACTAGTGAGTCTTTGCTGCATTCTTGCTGATTTCACTGAGCCAAAAACTCCCAAGACAGGTTATAGGGGTTATTCTGCAGAATTAATCACATTCTGAAGTAGGTTATCGATATCAAATCTCCTTAACCTTAAGCATGCACAGAAAAGCATGACACTTGCATATATGCTCTCCTGTTGGAGATTCCCGCCCTCATGCAAGTTCTTTGCAGTTTTTAGCAGTAATTGTGGTTGCTGTCAGTAATGGGTGCTGACAGTACACTCATATTTTTATCAACAACAGTGATCATGATGTGGCTAGATGAATTCGATTTATAGCAGGTGAATAGTGATGATTTTATATGGTAGTTTTTTAAAAAAAATACTGAATGTAAACCGCTGTCACTACAGCATATTACAATCCTATATCTCAGTTCAGTGTTAAATGTGTGCATAGTGTGAAAGTTCACACGGGTGTTAAAGCACGATCTCCTTTCTAAGGGTTAGGAATAACATAAGCAGTTTGGAAGCCAATTGTTATATCAATAGTATAAATGTGTGTTCAAAAGTAAATGTTTGTACGTACCTACAGTCAGAAGATTACCCTTCAGTGAGCTTTGTATATTTTTGATGCCACTGCAAAGGAGTATCATCTAACCATCTTTTCTCGTATGTTTCTAAAAAGAAATGATCTGGAGGTTTCAGGTGCTTTTTAATAAGTATGTTTGTATTATAGGCTTCTTAATGTTTAGAGCACAGCCCAACATCCTTCTTTTCTTGTCTTGCAATAAATTAGACATTACTCTTACTGGTTTATCTCTGTTTTGCATTTTTGTCTGTATTCTGTATTTAAATGATTCTATTAAAAAAGCACTAAACCCCCAAATCCTGGCAGATGAGAATGAATACACTTCTTATTTTGCTGAATCAGGTGATGTATTTGGTAAAATTTAATTTCATTTAAAAGAATGATGGCACATGATTGTAAACAGCAATATTACAGACTGATTTTATTTAAGGCAGCATGACATAGACTACAAAGAGAAAAGCACTCAGATTCTTGGACCTAGTATGAGGACAGTTTTGTCAGGTATAGGCTGAATTCTGCTCAGCAGTGTGTCTGGTTAAATCTGAAAAACGCCATTGATGTCATCAGCTCTGCCCAAGCTGGTTGCCTGCCTTGTTGTATGCTGCAGTCCTGAAGAAGCACCACTGCTTGAGTCTTTTTCAAAAGATGGAAAATGTGTCAGTTGTCCAAGTGGCTGAAGGAGGTGCGTCAGAGGGATAGGTTGCTGGAGCAGGGTATGTCCAGGAGGAACAGAAGCCAGGAAATACTGAATCGTGTAGCTTTTGAGGATGGTGAAACTGGAAATTGTGTGCTTCTGTGTCAGGGCACTGGGACCACTGCAGGGTCACGGGTGTTTTGAAAGAAATCCCATGTTGATCTTGTTTTCCCTCTGAGTAAGCACAGTTAAGTCAGGATAATAATTAGAGCAGCTCACTTTTTCCTTAAGAGTGTAAGAGAGGAGAGCTTCCTTCTTGGAGAAGGGACCATTTTGCACCATGCCATAATCAAGACTTTATAGAAGTGGTGGCTCTTAATTGACCCAGGTTGTACCGTGGTTAAGCTGTGGAAGCATGTAGCAGGTTTTCTTGTCACAACTGTTTGTGCCAGGCTTTTTGCTGGAAGCAAAAGGCAATAAATAGAGGGTATTTTCCTGGATGTTACTTAACAGAATGACTCCCCTTTCCCTTTCTGTTTTCTAGCAGACTGTTTCCTTCATTGATGAACAAGAGATATTGGTCAGTTTTGAAGAATTTGTATTAAAACTGTGCGCAGATACTTCTAAGCCATGATCTCATCTGTGAAGAATGAGAGCAAGATAAAAGTATGAAAGCCAGCTTTTAAAATGAGAATAACAAATCTTAAGTCATGGATAAACTGCTTAGTATCTTACACATACTTTTTCAACACTATCAAGGTAGAAGAAAAAGCAAAACAAACTGATTTAACTCTTTCCCTTTGTGAAGTGATCTCAGTATGGCTCCTATGCTTCTTGCTGAATGCACAGAATATTTTTCGCCGGAAAATAACATTGACATAAGGATGTTTAGCTATAGTGTGCTCACTGTGTGAATCTTCCAACCACATTGTATTCAAGGGGGACTTCCTATTAAAGTTGTACAGTGCAAAAGGTTATTTAAAGAAAAAAGGCTATTTTGCTTTCCTTTTAAAATATGCACCTTTAACAATAAGTAGTAGGGATTTGTTTCTAACACTGCTATCTATTCCTCTTTCATCTCCAGTTTAGGATATTTGAGTAGATTCTGAATTGTACAGCAGGGTAAATTTTAGTCCTCAGGCTTAAAACAATGAGATTAAAACCAAAAACCATCTTGGTTTAAAAAAAAAATTATTTACAATGCCAATGTCGGCTCTTTATCTCTTTACTCAGGAATAAATTACATTTGACTCCTAAATTTCCAATATAATTTACTGCAGTCTGTATTTAAAAATTTATTTTTGTGTGCATGCTGTTGCCTAACGTTGTGGCTTTCCAAGGCTGAATGATGTGAGGAAAGGCTCTATTCAGCTATGGATGAGTCGAGATACAGCAGTGCTAATCTCTAGCACATGTGAAAAATGGAGGTAATGAACTCAGAGAACAGCAAGTCCATATACCAGCATGCAGCTCCTGTGTCAGCAGCTGCTGGAACAAAAAATGAATGATGATAACTGCAAGCCTTTTGAGGGTGTCTGAGGATCACAGGAAGGGGTTAACGGTATCCATGTGCGTGTATCCATAGGCTGTGCTCTGCACATCAGATCAAATATTTATGAATGAAAGTCAGATGTGCCCCTTTCGGGAGGCTGTCCCCTAACTGTTTACAAAATACTGTTTGAAGAAGAACATAGCCAGGTTGAGTTACAACCTGACATCTCTAACGTGGCAGGAATGTGACATAATGGATTATGTATGCCCCAGCGTTGGTGGGGTTTAGCCCGGCTCCCTGGTTGAGCCTCAGATGCTATTAATAGTAACACACTGAGTCATAGAAGCAGGAATGTCAGACTGCCTGGGCTGTGCTTCTCTTACACGTTAGGCTGCTAACAATAGAAAGCCAGCCTAGGTTTGTTAGAAATAGAGTGACTATTTATTTCCATGCATGTGCCTGAATTTCTGCTTCTCTTTCTCTCTCTCTTATTTATTTATTAAAGAATGTCACTGAATAAGAGAGATCTTTTGGGTGAGGCAGACTGGATTGTTTAATTTCTTTCTGTTGTTCTGGGTGGCATTTGTGCAAAACATTTAGAATTTATTTACTGCAAATATTTTTAATGCTGTACGTATGCTCTGATTTTTTTTCCAGCAGGTATCAGCCATCTGCTGTTCTGTCTGGCTGGTGCCTACAGCTTGTTTCTTTACATTAATTTCTCTCTCTCTCTACATATAGCGGCATTAAGAGGGAATTCCCTTGTGGAGGAGTAGCTCCAGTTCAAGGCCGGCTCTCAAGTCCAGCTCTGGGCTGAACACAGCTTTTGCTTTAGGGTGCAGTATAAATGTAATTGGACCTCCATCACGTAACCTGAAGCACATTTAGTACTGAGTTATGGTCAAGCTGAAGCTACAGCTCAATGAACCTGCCCATAATCTATCCCAGAATACTATTGTATTTGGCCCCATTCTCTACTACTGAAGTCACTGCTGTCCTTGGCAAGTCAATTGATTTCCCTTTGTTGTTTTCTCCACCTCTAACCCACAAATACTAGAATTTACTATCTGAGCAAAGGCATGTCAGGATAGGTTTGTCTTGGTGAAGTTCCTGGTAACTAGCTAAAATGAGAAATGAAGTCTTTTAAAAATAAGGAAAAAGTGGCATACAGTAGTAGTGATAGAGGTTCCCCAAAATCTTGATAGTGGCAGTATATATGTATTAAAAATAATACATGTTAAGTGGTTTTTAATGGGTATTCAGGGGTTTGATTAATCATATTTCCAAGCTTTTCTTCATAACTGAATAAAAGTATGCTTATAAAAGAAAAGCTTTATTTCTTACCTCTTTCTGACCTGTATCTTCTAATAGAAAAGAGAAATATTCTGAATCTTGATATAAAATGAGGAGACTTGCCTGTATTGTAAAGGTTGGTTTAGTTGTTTTTTAACATTAGGTGACTGACCAGTTCTTTCTTGGGTAGAGTTTAGTGCCTGGAAAACTGAAAATGGGAAGGTTTGATGCCCAGTTTCAACAGTGGTACTTTTGTCTTGTTGGGGATGTGTTGGGGGGTAAAATTCATGTGTAAGTGCTGCTGTTTCCGTATGCTACTCTCTTCTCAGTTCTATGAGTACTTGTGGGTATCATCTTGAAGGGAATAACGTAAGAGGAATTGTAGTTTATAACTGCTTGGTATTTCAGAATACAGTGCTTACCTTGACTTACAGCAAAAATTTCATTTCTGGTACTGGTTCTGCTGGCTATGGTTCTAAACCCAGGTGCTCACTGAGCAGTGACAATTTCATTTTTGTTATTTTTGCTGTTCTTTCAAGATAGTGAATAGAGCTGGTATTCCCAGCTTGCACAGATTATGTGTTACTCTATTCTGTACTGTGGTCAGAAGGCGTTGAGAGACTATTTATTAGCAAGTTTTGTGGTCTGGTTGTTGGCATTTGGTGACAGCTTTAAAGTAAAACCAGCAGTGGATAAACAGTTCTCACCATGGAAAACCCCCTGTGCCGCAGCCTGCCTCGGGACTTGCCCATGTTCATCTTGTATTTCCCTTCTTGATGCTGGCTCAGTTCGAGCAAATAAAATAATAGGAAACTCATAAATACCACTTTAGCTTTCTGTGTGTGCTTGAGCAGCTCTCCTGTTCTCTCTCACATCTTCTCTCTTGCAGTCTTTTGCCAGTCATTCGGGAGCGAATTGCGCTGCCAGCTCAGCTCTGCGAGGGTAGAGGAATGCAAGGTGGTGTCAGTGACTGGAAATTAGGGACGGTGGAATTCAGCATTTGTTCCACAGCAGCAGCTGTAGCTGGTTGTTTCAGCACAAGGGGCAGAGTCCGCAAGCAGGGTATGAGCTGCCATTAGCGATAGGCAGAGACCACAGTGGAAGAAGGTAAGAGGCGCAAGAAGAAAAGAGAGCGACGACCAGTCAGACCTGATCAGATCTTGTGGGAAATCTGAGGAAGATAACTATCAGGAATAAGCTGCCTTTTTTTTTTTTTTTTTTAAATTCACCTCAGCCAAACACTGCTGGAAAAGAGATTGTGTTTAAATTACTTCAGCTAATTCTTGCTGCTTCCACTACGAAGAAAATTTGTTTGCCATGGTGAAAGATAAAGGTAATTATGTTTATTGATAGACTGGAGCTGAATGTGCCAGCCATAATCACCTGAGGTTTAAACTTTCAAATTTAAAATGAAGCATGCTTTGACTGACAGTTGCTGTTTTCCTTTCTATAAAATGGTGTGCTAGTGGATTGCATTGATTATTGCATTGTTTATCTTTGTACCTGTTTTAATAAAGGTAGAATTTGGAACACACCTAGTTTAGAGTGTTTGCACAGCTGGGTTGCTTCTATGTGTACACCTTTGTTTGTTTGTTTGTTTTTCCCATGTGCTTTAACCCAAGTTTCCTGTTGACTGTTTTTACCTGTATTTCCTACAGTTCAAAGACCACTGAAGCAGGTAGCTTAAAATTTTAAAGACAGACATTGATATGTTCAGCAAGTCTGGGCTTGACAGGGTCATATTTTACCTTCTAATGAAAAAATGGATTATATGAGATTTTGCATAATGTTTTGAGTTTTGCAGCAGTAGATTAGGTACCAGTTTCAATTGCCTATAAATAACATTTTAAGCCTCCTACTGAAGCATTTACTAGTCAAAGAATTTAGAGATGGTTGTGGGATAGTAGTGATCTTGCAGTAATCGTGATCTGTATAATTTGTTGCATTATGAAAATGCGAAATATGTTCTGAATTGTATTTGAGTAGTGGATTGGATGTGGGTTTGGAACATTACGTTATCACAGATAGATTCAGACTTAATCTCTGTTTTGTGAAGAGGAGGATCTGTGTTCTTTGGTTTCCTGAGGGCTCTGTAAAATAAAATGTGGGATAAATTCAAACTAGGGAAGAAACAGAAATAAATGTTGAGCAAGAGTGAGCAGCTTTTCATCTCTGAACACCCACATAAAGATTTTTTTTAATGCTGTAAATGAAATAAATTGAGTGAATTTAGCTTCACAGATGTTTAGATTGAAGAGAGCAAGACAAATGCCTCGATAGCCTGCCATAGTATGTCAGATTTATGGAAAGAGTTATAGGCATAGCCATTATACAGTCTGCTGATGATTTTTTGTTGATGAAAAGCACAGGCCCAGCATAAATAGTATTGGCTGCTTAGCAGATTTGAGATCCATTACTTCAGATTGACAGGATCATTTTTATAATGTCAGTGGTGAACTGTTGACCTGCTCCCAGTATCAGTGAGCCATACCAGGGATGACTGAAGTAGCAGTTTCACCCCAAATCCTTGAAACGGAGAGTTTCAGGATCATGTGAATCAACTATGCCACTCATCTTTTCAGAAAAGTAAGTGTATTATCACTCTATCGTAATTGTTGCTTGTTTTCTGAGATACATTTTTGAAATTGGGCTTCTGATTTTCTTGAAGTGTGCATAAAATAATGTGTAGGCTTTTTAGCCGTGCATTCAGTTTTCATCTTTTGGTACATTTCTGGTCCCCACCCAGCTGATGCTTGGTTGGTTGGGCTCCATTGTGTTACATGGGGCTGCAGTTTAGGAGTGCTGTACCTCAGGGGGCCAGGCTGGATGAGGCTTTGAGCAACCTGGTCTAGTGGAGGGTGTCCCTGCCCCTGGCAGGGGGCGTGGAACTAGGTGATTTTTGAGGTCCTTTCCAACCCAAACCATTCTATGATTCTGTGATACTCTGTAAATAAGATTTTAGCATCTTACACCATGAAAAGTGACATATGCGTATAAGAAAATTAAAACAAGCGTGTCGTTTTTATAAGAAATGCGAGGGAGGAAACCTTCTAGAATAGTGGGAAAAGTTGACAATAAATGTACAAAAAACATGTGTTTAAATCGCTTTCTTTCCCCCTTTCCACTAAGCTTAATGCATTATTTACACAGTGGCTACTAATATGAATGTTGGCCATAATTTTTTTTCTGTTCACACAGATAATGGACTAAAATATCTAAATGGCATCTTTAATTTTGTTGTACAATTACTGATACTTCATATCTCGTGGCTGCAGAGTGAGAAATGATAGTACTTGTTTAAAATTTTGCTTTTCTACCTTACTACTTTCAAATAATTCTCCAACTAAGTTTTGTTTTTATTGTTGCTGTTTGTTCTTTACTTAGCTTTTTTTTTCATTTTTTTTTCCCCCTACTACTTTAGTCAGAAGCTCAGGAGTTACGCTTGTTTGAAGCTGCTACAAATATCTCTCTCTGGAGTGATACACTTGCAAAATGCAGGCCAGGATTGTAGAGCTGATACCCTCCCTTCCAATCTCTGCTTGAACTGTTGTTTGAACAAGCTGAAAATGCATTCAGTCCAGTCCCAGTTCATAAACATGTTAAGTAGGTACTGGGGGGGCTGGTTTCAACTAGAAAAATAGGATTCCAATTCACTGAAGTGCAAAACAGTTAGTAGCAGTTTTTAGCAAATTAGCATGCTTCATTATGCTCATATTGCAGAATGATTTCAATATCTGCCTGGTCAGTTCATACACACACAAAAAAAATCCTGAGGCCAGGGTATTTTCTGCTGACACCAAATGGTGCTTCCTGAATTATGTCTGACTGGTGTGCCACGCTTCTATGTCCCTGACTGTGTACATATCTATTTCCAATTATGAGCCCTTATTATCTCAGCTAAATTATTGTCACTGTGGTACAATCAAGGGTAGCTTTCTCTCTTTATATCCTTTAACAGAAAGAAAGTTTACATATGCATATGCATGTCTTATTAATTCTCTTTTGCCATTTAAACCCCCTATTGAATAATCGGCATTCTTAGTACTTTTATGTTGAGGTCTGTGTGAATTGTGCCACCTTGCTGGCTGGCATAAGTGTTGTAGCTTCGTTTTTACCTCCGTTAGTTCACATAAGCTGAGGATTTATCCATGATTCTTGATTTCTTGACCAGCTGATAAAAAGCCTGTCCTAGCATTCACCTGCTGGTCTGTGAAAGCGTATTAGGAATCAGCTTTGAACCCGGTGAGATGTTGGGTTGGATCAGGCATGGGCAAGCCTATGAAAGTGGATTAGTGTCTATTCACGACAAACTTCTCCATGCTGGGAAGGGTAAGAGGAGAAAACAGGAAGGGTTGAAGAATTTTTGGATTAAGGAAGAGGGTACAGAGCCTTTATTATTTCTGTTCTTCACATACTGCTTTTGTTGAAGGGTAGGTGCTGGCACCTACTGGGTACCAACTTGCAGTAAGCTAGATTATGTTTCCGTGTTCACACAACTGTGAGTAATCAGCTTGTACTGGCTTTCCCAGTAAGCAACACAGAAAATGTAGTTCACCAAAATATTAACAACATTTCCTGTATAATTTGGCCTATTGTCTAGTTTAGTCTTGCAGAGAGATTTAGTTCTCTGTTGGTTTTCCTTTGTGCTTTTGCAAAAGCATCATCCTGATATCCCTTAAGGTTATGAGGACTGTTTTTGTGCTTGCAGTAGCTGTGATCTTGTCTTCTCTTCCATTCATGTATCCCAAGAGCAGTGAGTCTCCAAAGAACCTTTTAGTCTAACTTTTGATCGTAGAATCATAGAATCATTAAGGTTGGAAAAGACCTCAGGGATCGTCAAGTCCAACTTTCAACCCAACACCACCTAACTCCCTAAACCGTGTCCCTAAGCACTTCTACCCAACATAAGACCGTGAAAACAGATTATAAAACCTCACCATCAAACTGCTATGTTCTGACAGCCTAGTGACTGTGAAAGTTTATTCGTATACATGTAAATGGAACTACTTTTAGATGGGATTATCCTTGAAGAGCATGAAAAATGTTACGTGCGTGTTAATTTAAAGGTGTTTTCTATCTGGACTGCTGTCTCTCCAGTGCTCTGTGTATTTGCAGTCTTCTTTTATTCTCAGTATGAATCAGGAAAATGTTGAATTATGGGATTTGAGTCCTGACACTGTCTCAGTGTCGTGGTTGTTAATGAAATACAGTCTTGGTCTGAACTCATGACTTTGAAACTTTTAACCCCAGGTGACCTGGGAAAGTCTCCAAGTTTGTTGCTTTAAGAGCACATGACAAGATTATGCAATAACAGGTTGGCAGGGGGAGGACTAGGAGTTTTATTTTATTTTTTGCTTTGGTTTACTTTGTTTTAAATTTAGTTCTGCTTGACAGTTTGCTTTTGGGGCTGGGCATTTGGGGTTTTGTTTTGATGAAGTCAGTGTGCTACCTTGTACAAGCCACAGAAAAGGCATTTTATAAATCGGCATAGTAGTGGATTTAAAAAATACTCTTGTAGTTAAAAGTACTAAACGATAGAACAGTTCTGTGTTGGAGACTCTTAAGGTGACCTTGGAAGTAATTTGATATCTCCTCGTGTTAATCTGTAAAACAAGGATAAGAACATTCCTCTTGCCTTGATTATTTGAATTAGAGGTCTTCGGAGCAGAGAGTTTCTTTTACTTTGTTTCACAGCTATGAGAAGGAAATCTTAGTGTTGGGATTTAACTACTTCCACTTGTACAAAAAAATCCAGTGGTAAGTAAATATCTTATAAACATCTCATTACTGTTTTTAGGACAAAATAACTCTAAAGGATTTGGCAAATTTATGGTGTTGCTTGTTCCATGCTTTCTCTTTCTAAATTTATTTTTAATAGTAGGTTTCAAATTGCAGTTCTAGTGTGCAGCAGCATTGATTCTGGGCGAAACAAAAATAACCAGATACCAGCTCAGGCACTGTGTGTTTGCTGGAGATTTTTTTTTTTTAAATAGCACCTAGTTCACACAAGGGTACAGATATTCGAAACCAAGGAGTCAGGCAATCACGGCATTCAGTCTTACCATGTCTGATGGCTTCCCATGTTTCCCAGTAGTGAAATTCCATACATTCCTTGCATCCCAGCTGCGTGGGGGAGCCAGCTCTCTGAAGATACTATGGCAGCTATTTTATATTGAGAAATGAGAGAAGTTTTGCCATTGATCTCACAGGAGCGGAGGGCTTAGTGGCTTCAGTCGTTAAATTTGAAACCACAGAGTTCATGGGTTCAGACAGCGGTAGAGGCAGTTAAGCTGTTCCTCCATCTGAAGCAGTGTTGTGGGCCAAAAAACCCAGTTTTGAATAGCAGAGTTTAAATCAATTTATTTTATTGTCAATTAACAAACTTTTAGTTACTGATTTGTGTGTTGAAAATAAAAGCAAGCAAACACCTTCTTGGAGAACATGCCTCAGCTTTTCTCTGGATACTTCTGCCCCTTTCTGGTCTCCAGTCTGCATGCCACACATTACACCCAGTATCTTCGGTGAGGTGAGGGTCAGTGCACTGTCATTCCTTTTGTTCTGTTCCTTTGTTCTTAGTTATTTCACCATGGTTTCCTCTGCTGACCACAGTCCTTTTAGAGTTGTATCTCCTCCTGAGTCTCCTCTCTGTCCCTGCTTGGGGAAGATAGTTTGACTCAGCATTTCTCCAGCCCTGCTGGCCCTCCTGTGCTGTCATCATTTTTGTTTCTCTCTTACCCCTGCTTTGGTGTCTCTCCTGCACTGGCATTGTCTCCTCTGTTTTTCAGCATCCTTGCTGCTCTAGATCTCTCTTGTATCTCATACCAAGAGTCTGTCCTTTCAATGTTTACTGCCCTTTTTTATGTGTGTATTTTTGCAGAGGTGCTGTATGTTCCTCTGGTTCTGTTTTGATGTGCAATGGGTCTGTTTTGTCCATTGCTGAGCTGGTTGGAACCAACTGTGACCATCACAGTGCAGCCCAAGACCATCTCTTACACAAGTCACCACTGCAGCACCCTTGCTACCAAAGCCCTCCTGGTTGTGTTGAATACAAGTGAGCAGAATACCAATTATATGGTTGGTTTTCTTGGACAAGAATTCAAAAGGCAAAGCTGTTAAAGACAGTCTTGGCATAGCGAAATTGTGCGTGTTTAAAAGATGTTAAGCTAGGTCAAAGAAATACTTTTTCAGAGGAGAAGTAGGAAAATTGAGAGGACAGAACTTGCAAGCTGGGATGATAATTTGGTCTGTTACTGTAGGATAGTCAGTTCTTTTTGTGGAAAAATTAATGCATACCAGGGGAAAAGAGCAAGTTCCAGTAATCAAAATGTGCTGTGCCCTTTGGGTGGAAGAAACCAGAGAACAGGATTTCATTGTTCCTGCGGGCAATCCATAACTAATTTAAAAAGGATTATTTATAACAAAGTTGGTTTTCCACCTAGAGGACAGTCAGTATCCCCAAAAGGATGATTAATCCTTGCCTTCGTTGAGTGTGGATAGCTTTCAGGCTCACTAGGGATCTGTCTGAGGAGAACACTTAGGCATTTTCTTAAGCCTATTCTGCTCAGCAGAGTATCTTGTTGAGTCTAATTGAATCACTGGGATTTAAAGCTAAGTAGCTGCTTCAGTGTTGTCTCAAAGTTGGACTCCATTTTTGGAGGCTTTGTGATATTTTTTGCAGCAAAGTTGTGCATTTTATTAATGGCAGTCATTTTGTGTTGTACATTAGCTGCATTGCCATATAAGTGACAACAATAAGAGAAATAATACTGGCTTTTGTATGGGCTTATGAAGTGCTATACAGCCAGAAATGATAGATGCCTTGGGTGGCTCAGTGGTGTGATAGCTGTTGTTATATTCCATACAGACAGGAAAACAGAAGCAGGAAAGCTGAGGAATCTCCTCAAAGCTGCGGAGTGAGGAGCAGGTGCTAAAATAAGGGTCAAACCAACCAGCTGTTCAGAAGTGAATTGATGTTGCATTTATGCTATACAAGAGCCTAATAGGCAAGGTTTTATAAACAGTGTCAACAGGATAGCTGTCTAATTCCCAGTGCTGTTAGCACCAGTTCGGTATCACCGTTGTTAGTATAATCTATATTGTAGACAGACCCTCTCAAAACCAGGTCAGTGGTCCTCTTCAGATAATCTCAGGGTAAACAGCAGAACTGGTTCTTAAAATCAGCGTTTTCTTATTGACTTACCTCAAAGGGGAATTTAACTCCTTTTACTGTATGGAATACTTTTGGCAGCCTCAAAAAAGGAAGCACAGGGGAACTCTACTTAGGAGTTTGTTGCTGCTTACTAAAATCCCCATGTGGGTTGCTGTTAAGGTAGCTAAGAGGCCAGTTTGACATTTCAGTGCTATTACGGGTAACTACTAATCAGTAAGACAGAATTTCCATACTGTCCAGAAAATGCAGTTGCTTTTTCTGCTAACTTCAGCAACTTACTTTGGTGCAGCCTTGAAGATCCTTGAGGATTCGCAGTCAATAGTTTGACGCTTCTGTTTATTCATTGTTTTGAGTAAGATTTTGATATAGACATCAAGTGATGTGTATGAGATGGTTGCTCAGGCTACTTCTAGGAGCTCTTGAATTTCTAATTATCTGTATATGATGTTAGAAAAAAAAATCCCAAAATACTCTTTTGAAATAGTGACTAGATCTTCTTGTGTATGACAGATGTGTTGAAGGCATAACTCAAACAAAATTATTTTAGGCTTCCAAAGCTGATAAACAGTTGCTACATGTTTCAAACTTGCAGGTGTTAGGTGTGAGAAACATATACTTAGTGAAAACATACACCTCCAACCCTTCAGTAAGGAGTTTGAAGGCTGAACTGATTATCTTGAAATGCTGTCCCGTACTAAGTCAGTCAGCTGTATAGGTAAATGCAGAAAGCTTTTGCAGGTGGGATAAGGGTTATTAAGGGTGTTCTCAGAGCATTAGATAAGACAGTCTGGGTTCACTGTCTTTTCATCACCCAATTCGTATTGTGATCAATTAATGAAAAATTACTCTATATTAATGTAGAAATATGGCAGACTAAATTCACTTTATGCTTTGTTCCTTTGGTTTGCTAACCACTAATCAGTAACCCATCTCCTAACAATCATGTTGAGTAATGCAGTTTTTGATTCAAAGACTGCTTTAGCTTAGTCAACATTTGTTTCAATATCATCTGTTTCGCAGCACGTCTTAGCTTGCTGCATACTTCATCGTAAGGTTAGTGCCTTTTCATTACTGAAAATAGTTTTTAAACTGCCTATTGATGTCCTGTTTGAGCTTAAAACAACTCCTGGTCATACTCAATTCACAAGCTGGTCATGACTCTTCATTGAAAGGATTGTAATTTTTCTTACACAGTAATTGTCATACAAGATATGTCATGTAACAGATGTAAGTGGAATAATTTTGTCAAGTCATTTTGTTTCTGTAGTATAGGTGATGCTATAGAATGTACACTTGTTCAGCAAGTGACTGAAGGCAAATGGGCGTGGACAGACGGTGAAGCTGTTGCTCAGCAAAGGAAGGATAGTACTGCTGCTGTTTCAAAGAATAACAAATTCTTCTAGAGTAAGCTCTGATGCTTTTATATTTAGAACAGCATCAACAATACTACTACAGTTTACCTGGATTGTAGACCTGAGTTAGCAATAAGGTGTGTTTGTACCTGACAAACTGAGAAAATGCTCAGGCTCCTGATGGGTTTGCAGCAAGAGTAGAATATCCCAGGTGTCTGGGTAGTCAGGCTTTAATGCCTTCTAAAATCCAGAAAGATTTACCACTGAGAAACTGTGAAAGCTGTACACTAAAGCTGGAGATCAGAATCTGTGGTGTAATCTGAATAAGGTTATAACCCTGTACATGCAACCAAATTTTCTTTATCTCTCAATCACTATCAAAAGCATGGCAAACTGGATCCGTCAAGCACATTTCTTTTAATCACAGAACAATCACAAATTTATTCTAGCACACAGACCTTTTGTGTATGTTGTAGAAGATGATTACTTTTAAGATAGGATCAAGCAGGTGCTGATGTTAAATACTTCACTTAATACTGAACCATTTGTATGTGTAAATCTTCATAGGGCTGAGGTCATAGGCTCTGATCTTGCAGGCTGTTCAGTGGAGAATTGATTGCAGTATCAAAGCTCTAGATAGCAGAAGAGGGGTGGAAGGAAGATAGGAAACAGCAAGCAAAATACAGAGGAGCATGTTTACAGTTGTGTTCTAAAACTATGAAACGTGATTTTTTTTTTCCTGGTATGTTTTAAAGCTCATTATTTCCTAGCCTTTTTACACGTCTGTGTGTATGTGGCGCAAAGTTTTTAAATTTTGTTTGTAAATAACATAGGAGCATTCTCACTTTGATTTCAAGTTACAGTTCTTAATATTTTAGGTTATTTCCTGACACTTGACTCTAAATCTTCTATTTCATTGTTAGCTGCATCAGCTCTATCCTTGTGGTATGCATGCTTACAAATATTTTGAAAAGTATTTAAATACTGGCTTTCTTATTAAAAAGTAGTATATGTTTCATCTTTTTCAAATGTGATTTCTGGTATTGAAATAACTGCATTCTAG
Organism: Syrrhaptes paradoxus; assembly: GCA_013400615.1. Taxonomy (NCBI): domain Eukaryota; kingdom Metazoa; phylum Chordata; class Aves; order Pterocliformes; family Pteroclidae; genus Syrrhaptes; species Syrrhaptes paradoxus. The sequence continues at coordinate 32,762 of VZTO01019001.1, forward strand.
TTGCATGCAAATCAAGCATTTGATATCTTTACTTCAAACATTTTCTCAGCTTGCCTTTCTTATGACCTACCCTACCCTATCATCCTAGTTTAACTGGTTCTAGTTGTTAATGTCTTTATATCTTGTTTTTCCTTTTAAAGAATCTATTTCTCAAGATAGCAATGCACCCCATTTCTAGGCTGGACATGTGCCTCATCCTCTGTTTAGTGTTCTGTGAAAATCTTTTAGTTGTTGCAGTACCTGCTAAGGGGTGTGGAGAGAATTGATACAGATCTGTTCTTTAGTAAGTTGCAGTCAGCTCCACTTCTGTCCATGAGATGCTGTTTCAAGCATAGATACCTCTGGTGTACTTTGTTTATTCTAGCTGAAAACGAGAGGCTGAGAAGCATATATTATGGTGATAATTGAGTAGGATAAATAAGAAAAGTGTCAGTTTTTCCTAGCTTTCCTCTTTGTTAAATAAGTAGAGAATAAAACCAGAGATGAAGGCCTGGGAGATTAGTAGAACTTTCTAGATCTAAACCAGAAGAGACGTTGGCCATGTTCTGCATCTTTACATGGCTTTCTGGTATGGTCCTGCCTTCTTTCCTCTGCTGTCCTATTTGCTAGACTTTAATCCCTCTAAAACTCCAAAAAAAGGAGCGTGAGTTAACATGAGGGAGAGCTGCTGGTGCCTTGCCCTGTCAGTGTGAACGCACTGGCCAGCTGGTGTGCTCTCCCACATGTATATTTACCATGTACAACCGTGGTTAGGGCACTAGCTTTTACAATGCCAAAAGAGAACTGTCCTGCAGTGTTCTGTTTGCTACTGTGGTCCTGTTTGCATCTGCTGTTTTCAGCAGCAGGCTAACTGTAAGGGGAAAATAACAATACTTCTATGAAAAATACCAGAAAACGTTTAAAAACCATGGCGTATAACTGCAAGTTTAGGATTCTTTTTTCCTACCTTTTAGAAAAATAGCTACTCTGGTTATATTTAGACAGCAAAAATAGATTTAAGACAAATTGGCACACTGTAGGAGGAATACAGACAAATTTACAGCAAGAGAGTTTTAAAATGATTCTTCAGATATGATTTGAATGGCAATAGTATGAGCAAGCTACAGTCCAGGATTTTGCCTTAGGCTTTTTCATACAAGTGTAGGCATGCAGCTCACTAGTGTCTCTTTATGGGGAGTGGCTCCTTCGAAGCTCATTGCTGTCTCTTTGTGGGAGTGCCTCGTTCGAGGATATCCTGGAATTCCTGAAGATCCCTGCCTGATATCTGTGGCTACTGACTGCAGTAACTTCTTTATCTGTCCCTGACAGCTGGGAGTTTTGATTTCAGTCTCAGTCGCTGTTTGGTCACCTTAGCTGATAGGATTCTTATAGGTTTAAGATTCAAGAACTGAGACTGGAGATAAGCAAAATGACACTGCATCTTTCATTGCTTCTTTTCAGTAGCTATTTGAGTAACTCTTCAAGGCTCCACAGTGCTGGGCTTTTACGAAAGAGGAATTCCTTGGAGACTGTACAGGCTGTAGACAGGCAGGTTTTACAAAGCAGAAGTTACAGACGCACACCTCTGTGAGAAACATAAAGGACAGGAGAAAATTTCTCTCTTTACAAAGAGAGCACGGAGAAGAAGTGATAAGCCAGATCTGGTTCTTGAACTTGGTTTTCTGGTGTCTCCCTAGCTAGTGCCTTTCATCTCAGAACCGCTTTTTTCACAGCTTGTTATTTTGTGCACTGTGCCTGGCTGCACATCTCTGCCCTGTCCCAAGAAAGCAGCTGCCCGGCTGCAGTAACAGTACAGCCACTCAGCAGCATCAGGGACTGAGGGGATTCTGATTTTGAAACCTTCAAGTTTTGAACTTCAAATCCTGTAAATGGATTTAAGAAATAATGGCCTCCAAAGCCATATCAAGTATTACAGACAGAGAAGGCAGAGAGCACTGCTGCCTCTAGGACGATTTGGTTGCATTTTCTGCCTTGGCAGTCTCTAGCCCAGTCAGCTTACCTTCATTCCTGAAAGCAGAAAGGAGGGAGGGAATTTAAAACAGGCTCACAAAAAACTATGCAATAGTTTCATAGAGTTAAATCTTTGCTTTATTTTTACTTCTTAACAGTTGATAAACCAACCAAGAAAACACAACAACCAATTGAAAGTTATAATTTCAGAGCATGCTGTCTGTATTAGGCCAGTCTTTAAGGTGTAGAGGACACAGCGGTGAAAACCTGAGAGTCTCTTTGCCTGTGCTGCTGTGTTCTCAGTGCTATGCAAAATTGCCCAGAGGTTGTGGAGCTAGAAGTCATAGAAATTGCATTTCCTAGTGTGAAGTTTGAAGTTACACCTGCTCAACATGGCTAGAGCTGCCTGAGCATAACTCCAAGTTTATGAAGGTAAGCACGCAAACATGAAAACTACAAACGCTCACTTTTAAAAGAACAATAGTCCATATCCTCCTCCTCCTTAAATTTAGAGGAAGCTGCTTTTTACTTCAATGTAGAGCATAACTGATCTCAGCCTCTTTTGCTGTGACCTCTTCTTTGCAGCATACGCGTAGTGAGGCGATTCCCGGAAGCTTCTTTCTGACTTCCAGTAAAAAGCTGAAGTATTCTGTGGCTTGCAGGAGAGACATGGAGTCTTGCCAGCAAGAATCTGCAGCTAAGAGTCACTTGGGTTGAGTCTTTGGTTTCCTAGCAGTTCTGTGCTCAGGGAGAGAATCATCAATAAGGGAGGCTGCAGTATTTATTTTCCTGGTTGTCTTTTATTCAACAACTGTTACTCTTCAGGTAGCTGATGTAATTTCAATTTCAGATGGGTTTGGTGTGATTACTGAGGTCCTTTTTCCAGCTGATGCAGCAAAACATGTAACTGCTATTAAACCTTTGTACAATGTTCTGCTCAACATAAAGCACCACTGGCAGGACGGTTTTAAACTTTGCACAGCAAATTAATGCCTTCATTTTACTCAGAAAGTGCCTTGGATTTCTCATATAAACATTGGGGTTTTATTGGTCTTTTCTATCTCTTTCTTTTTGATTGTTTCCTTTTTTTTTATTTTTTGCAGATCTGCGGTTATTTTGAGATGTTTTAACAAAATGCAGTAATAAGTACTCTCAAGCTGATGGGGTTGCTTTGAATTTATATCAGTATAGTGCAGTTGCAAAATCTAACAAAAAGTCAACATTGCATTATTCATAAGGGAATGTAAGGAATAACAAAAATCATGGTGATATGTCTATGGAGTGGTGTTAGCACAGAGCAATACTCCAGTGACAAAGTTTGTCTTCCTCATAGAAGGAGGTGCTACTGATTTCCCTCCCCTCCACCACCCCAAATGAGCTTAAGAAAGCATTGATTATTAATTAATTATTCATTTAAGCTATTCTTATGAGCAAGAGTGGGAGTCTCAGCCTAGCTTGTCTTTAAAGGTTCTGTGTATATCTCACATTAAGCACCTTTACGTGTCTCACTTTTACATGTCTCATGTTTTGTCCATTAATAAAGAAAAAAAAAAAAGTCTTCAGGCAGTGCCTACCAGCATTGGAAGTTGAAGCTGATACAAAACAACCTGAAACTTTGGAAAAGTTTTATTGATGATCTCCTGTAAAATTGTCTCTGTAAAGACTGACACAACTTAGACTTCCACAGCTTCTATAGCTTTCATAGGTAATCTTGAAAAGTGCTGACGGAATAAAAATAAGACTCAATATTCAAATAAATTGTTGCACCTCTTTGGTCTGGATGCCTGCTTCCAGCATCCTTTTGTTCAAGTGCAGACACTGCGCTAGTTTAACTAGAGCCAGTTTAAAAAACAGTTCACTTAGTAGCCTAGGTACTTTTGATGGAATGACGTTTGTTTGAGACTAGATCCATTGCGTTTGTAGGCCTCTACACCTTGTTGTGGTGAGCTAGACTGATACATTGTGTTTAACCTCACACAAAAAGATCCATGCACCTTGTTACACTGGTTGGGCTAAGCTTATATAAAATCCAGTATACTGGAACTGGTAAATACCCAGCTTGTGTTTATATTACACCATGTATGCAGTAAGTATGCACTTTATGATATGAAGACAATTGTGAGCCCCAGTACTGAACAAAGAGTATGTTGCTCTGGTAGCATCTCCTCACTCAGAGAGTTGTGAATTTATGGTGTTTTTTTAATTTGGAAGATAGGTATGGTGCTAGTATATTTGGATTTGAAACTTAATTAAAGGCAATGCAGCTCCTCAAGCTAGTGTTTGTCCACTCATGCACTTTCCAATGAATGCTGCTTCCAGAAATATGGTAGGTGTGGAATATGTAACCTGTTGGGACTGATTTACTGGCCTAGGTACTTACGTGACTCCTTCCATCCCAGTGCCTGGGAACCTTGTAATCTGTATTTGTTATTGCTATAAGGTAAAGCTGACAGTGCTGATTTACAGTCAGGGACACTCAAGACACAGAGAAACAAAAACCTTCAGATAACCTAATTTTAAGCTGATAGTTCACAGGCTCAAAGACTTTGCTGAACGTCACTGTCTGACTTTAGTCCTTGAGGGTTAAGGACATGCTATCCAAAGACCCAGATATCTCTTCTGGAGCAGGGGTTGGAACCTGGGTTATCCAGATCCTAAAGAACGTCTTGTCACTAATTTTACTGGCTGGAGTCTGTTACTGTCTTTGTCATGATATTGAGTTGCCTCATCACACCATTGCTGCTGGTGCATGATGCCTGAGAATATATCCTCTAGCATGGAGCTGATGTGGAGAGGGTTGGTGCAGGCAGAACCTGAAGTATTTACTGTCTTCAGATGTGAAATCCCTGTAAGGAAGTGAGTCTAACTCCTAGCTCAGGGTTTTCAGACCTGAAGCAGCTCACAATCTACATGTCCAGTAAGCTGGCTGGACTTAAGTCAAAAACGTTTGAACAACCTGCTTGTAAACCTATTTCTCTAATTCCCAGGTCTGTCCTCACTGGTGACTTTAAGGGGTCACCTCTGCAACTGTGAGGCTTTGCGTGTATTACAAATATGCAAAGGAAAAAAGCTTGCAAGCAATTCCTTGCAGGGGAAAGCAAAAGTCAATCACTCAATCTTGACTACAATGCCAAGTTGAGGCCAGTAAGACAAGCACCATAATTAGCTTTACTTATGAGATCAGTCCAGAAATAGCAACTAGCAGTATTTGTGTTCATTTAAGTGGCTGTAAAGCAGGACAGGAGTGACATAAAGACAGAGGTGTAGGTAGAGAGGTATGTTTTCTCAGAAATGTTCTGATGAGCATCACTAGTATGAGAACAATATAAGCAGGACAACTTTCTATTGCTAGAACGCAATGTGAGAGGGTGATCTGCAGGAACATAGTTTTGTTTGGGAACATTCTGCGTAATACTTTCCACTTCATACGGTACAGTTGAGACTCAATCTTGCTCTAACTTATACCCATGCATTTCTCTTGGGACCCCAAGGTGCCACAAGACACATCCGAAGAGAAAGTTAAACAGTTTTTATGGAGGCCAAGTGTGGAACAATAAAACATGGTATTACGACAAGGAAATACACAATAAAGCTGACACAAACCTTTCCTCTTCCTGTCTAAGCTCTGCTCAGGGCTGTGGGATAGCTGATCAGTTACCAGTACCTGGAATTTTGTCTCCCTGACTATATTGCAGATGCTTTGGCCATTTCTGTCTACTCATAATATCTCTAATTTGCATGCAGAGAGTTGTTTCTGATAGAATTAATGGGAGTAGAAACATCTCTTCAGATGTGCTTCCTCTGTGTTAGGTATGTGCTGTAGCAGAATGGAGATGTTTGTAGTTTATATTTAATATAGTCAATTGCATGCAAAGTCAGGCTGCCTGGTTCATCTGGTTTCCCAAAACATGGTTTGGAATTTCTTTCCTTTCATTCTTCTTGCTTGGAGTGTATTCTTTCTTGGAAGAAAATAGCCCAGTTCTTGTTGTCCTGTGTGCTCACTGAATGGTTTGCACATACTCATGTTCTTGGAGAGAAAGGCTTAGGCATTCTGAAACACTTTGTGGAGCTGAAACTGCAGAGGGAATTTTTTCTCATCTTTCTGTGGCAGCCTCAGTGGAAGGAGGTGGTAGTTGATGGGAATGGCTTAAACTACGGGTTTATGAAAAGACTGTATTTTTTAAAAATTATGATGATTTTTTAGGTGCGTAAAATGTGAACAGATACATTTGTATCATGATGAATAGTGTTTGAGAACACAGATATGCATACAGGAGAAAATGTTATTTTTTGCCTGTGTTTAAACAATTTTTTTTTGTTTTACAGTGGCCCATCCTCAGGAGCCTCACCACCCCTCTGAAAAGCCAGTCATCCACTGCCATAAATGTGGGGAGCCATGTAAAGGTGAAGTACTCCGTGTTCAGGCCAGACACTTTCACATCAAATGCTTCACCTGCAAAGGTAAGACCTCGACATTCATCTGTTAGAAATTACTCAAATGGTGCAGAGGTACATTGAGGTAATGATGAGAGGTCACGTTTCCTGCAACTGGCCAGTTACAGGATATTCTCATTGCTCAGTGTTGGAAGGATTTTGGGTGGGGAGGGTAAAGAATGGGGATCGAAATGACTGTATCGCACATGTACTAGCACCAAGGTGGTCTGCACCACGCAGATCAAATTCAATATGCAAATGTCTACCATTTAATTGAAAGGAAAGATTATATGAGGTATTTGATTTTACTGGGGGGGAATAAATTTGCCACCACTAGAAGACACAAAGTAGCACACTCTGCTCTGAATATTTATGTGCTCGTTCTTTTTCTTTTCTACTATTCACTGAGTGCAAGCTATACAGTAGACAATTATACCTGCAAGAGATGAAAAAAAAAGAATCTTAGCTCTTTTAAGTATTATTTTCAATTTTATTTCCTTCCTACAGTTCTGTGTAGACAGTCAGTTTCCTCTATTTCCCAAATAGTGAATTAGGCCATAATTAGACTCCAGCTGCTTTGGTGATTTTTTTTTTCTGTTTATTTGGGAAGCAATGGAACAACACTAAACATCCAATGTGAAGTGCTTTGTGGAGAGACACAAAACATAGGAAGAGAAAGTATAGCCTTAGTAGTTGCTCAGAAGTCCAGTGTAGATAGCCGAATTGGATGCACATGTTGTGTTGTATGCATTTCCTGCTATTTCCATATATGACGTGAGGGTATGTTTAGATTGTATCGTGTGATAGGGTGAAAAGGACTATAGCATAAGAATGCTTAAGAAAATTTTGTCTTTTTGTAGTTTTTGTTTTAAGTGCTTTTTCAAGGATTTGGGTAAATCTGGGTTGTTTTTTTTTAAAAAAAAACCAAACCTGGTAATAGCAACCACTACCTTTCATTAGGGATAGTTATGAAAATTAAGCTGCTTTTAACTGCATTGATTGCTGACAGTAAGTACCTGGATTCAAAAAAGCCTACCAAAAACCCCCTGATGGATACTGACATCCGAGAGAAACATGCAGGGTGGTCGCTGAGGAGTATGTCCTGGGGTGAGGCGAGCCTTAGCCACACGTTTTAGGAGAGGTGCCTTCAGTGAGCAAGCAGAGTCAGAGGATCGTTACCAGAGGGAAAGGATCAGCAGACAAGGGGTATCTCTAGCACACGTGCTGGCAGTGTGACCCTCGGAAAAAAACGAGCTGGAGCTTTTAAGCTGAGTAGCTGAAAAAAAATTGCTTTACTTCCTTTTCTTGTCGTTGGATTTTGTCTAAATTCAAGAAATAGCAGTATGCACACCATACACCTGTGCATACTTACATGTGTAAGTATAGACATATATGCACACACGCTTGCGGGAGCCTCCGTTTTGCTGGGCCTTCGGCCTGTGGGGCTGGGCCTCCTTGTTCTCTGTGTGGGCTTCCACCTCTCACCGGGTCTCTGGGCCTCTGCTCCCATGGGCTGGGGTTCTGTGGGTTCTCTTGGGCCTCCATGTGGGCCTCCCTGGGAGCTCGTCCTCTGAGGGCTCCCTGTGTGAGCCTCCCTTCCCGGTCTGGCTCCCCCTCGCTTGGTCTCCCATGATTTTGGGGCTGCCTGACTCTCTAGGACTCCCACTTTTCCAGAGGCCTCTCTTTTTTTAGATCCTCATTCGCTTGGAGGTTCCAGTACGTGAGCTTCCCGCTCTCTCAGGGCTTCAGTGACCCTCTTGTTCTCAGCCTCTGTGGGCTTTGAATCTCTGAGCCTCCCAATTTTTTCTGGGGATCCTCCAACAATTTTGGGCCACTCCAACTCTCTACAAGCCTCCCACTTTTTTATTGGCTTCTCGTGCTTTCGGGTGTCATACTCATTCTGGGCTTGGCCTTCCCCCTCCCCGGTGGGCCTCACACACGTGCACTCATCCATCTTCCACTGTGTGTCTTGCCCCTCTCACTGGGCCTCCCCCTCTGTGGGCTGCCATTTTCTGTGCCTCTCCCTTCCTTTTGGCCTGGGCCTCATAGTCTCATGACCTCTGCTGTGTGAGGCTCTCCTGCTCTCTGGCCCTGCCCTTCACTGGGCCGCTGCTCTGAGCCTCGCCTTGATGCGAGGCAGATATTGATGTCTTTCATCTGTGTCGGGCTGGAACAGTATCCGCCCACCATGGAAGGCAGGGAGAGCACTATCTGCACTGTTCCTGAAACACTTCTGGTAATGCGTATGTCTTTTCGTATTACAGTTGCTGTATTTTAAGCAGTTCTTGATGTTATATAGTCCCTAAGCAGTTCAAAACCAGCAACAAGTTGTTTCTTTTACTGTTTCTGCCCACAGTGAGTGGTGGTCTCAGTTTACAGAAGACACGGGGTTAGGGTATTTCCAGCAGCAGGCCAGCTGAGACCCTTTGAGCTGTGAAGGAGAATGGTAATTGAAGCCAGGCGGCAAGTGGAACAGGGCTCTGGAATTGTTCTCCTGCTGAAGGCATCAGATCAGTCTTCCTTTCTTATTTCACTTGGTTTTTTTAGTTACTTACTCACACGCTGCTTTTGTGCTGTGTCTATTCTGTTGCAAGGCTGGGTCTACTAAGATGCTTTTTTTTTTTTTTTCGTCCCCTAGGGCAATATCTAAACTAATTGTGGCTTCTGTTTATGGAGATATTTCTAAGCTGATGACAGTTTAATATTCTGTAATATTACTGACCTCATGATGACTGGTTGCCTGAAGATCACCAGAGAAAGGAGAGCTAAAGCATCATATCTCTCTGATGGAGATTAAACTATGATTTTAATCATTAGCTTGTTAAGGAAACTTTGAGCTTGTGAAAGGTGACTGGTTGTATGTGTTTACTTAGTGTTTAGGAGAGGGGTGTGACAGCTTGGCTTCTGCCTGTTTGTATTATCTGCGCATCTCAGTTAGAACTGAGAGAGCCAGTGCTGAATCTTAGAGACTTTTTCTGTTCATTCAGTCTGTGTGTTATTAGTAGGGTTTGCCAGCAAGTAAAGGATAATCTTTTTTGTGTTCTGGTGTCTTTCATTGTGAGGAAGGAAAGGAAGTTGTGTGGGAGGTTGTTCCAAGTCCTGTTTTGAATCTTACACCTGAGCTGCAGTGCTTGTTTATTGTTGGGGTCTCATATTTAAGCAAACACACTTTTTTGTTTAAACCATGTAGCTGTTTACTTATATTGCATGTTGTCTGACCACATGGTTCATACAATCAGGACACAACTGTTCGAGTAAGCTTTTTTTCCTCTTAATCTAATGGGTTTTTAATTTGACATGACTGTGACTCTGTAGGAGTTGAAGTTAGACCCCCTCAGTTTATACTGTTGTTAGCCAGCGGAAACAGCTCCTGATACTGGGACCAGAATGTGTCAGACAATCAAGCCACCTGTAGATGCAGCTTTGTACTTTCTGTATACTGAAGTTTGCTCTTGAGACTTCAACACATACATCTGCAGCGTGAAAGACTTTAACAAGTGTGTACTTGTCTGACTGCTGTCATACCTGCTGAAAATGCCTATGGCTTAGTCTGATAGTCTAGAGAAAAGGTGGAAAAAATGCATTTCCTTGTAAAGCTGTCACACTAGTTGCATAGTAGCAGAGTTTTAGTGTGAACCTTTTCTTATTTTTCTCCGTATGGGTGTTTTTGGTTTTTGGTTTGTTTTTTTTTGTTTCCATCCACACTCTCAACTTTGTGTTTACATCATACTGTTAAGCATATTTGATATGGTTGTAATCCTGCTTCCCTAGGTTATGTCAGAGAAGCATAGGCTCTTTGTGATTGCTTGGCATGCATGTCAGAGGTGGTTGCTGCACTGCAGGAACCAGTGACTTAAGGCCCCATGCTGTATCAGCCAGCTTGGGACGTGCTCGTGTGTCATGTAATGTGATCAGACTATCATCTTCCCCTGTAGCTCAGTGCTGTGTCCATCTCTGGAATCTTTCTCAGAACAGAGTAACTGCTTCCTGACAAAGATGACAAGTAAAACCTCCACCGATTGACGTGTTCCCATACCCCCACGATAAGGTGCAGCTAGCTGTGACTCCCTGCCTGTTGAGAACCACACGTATACAGCTCGTTTGTCCTATCTGCCTGGCAAGGCTGGCTCGTTCTATTTGTGGCTTCAGATAAGAGCTAAGAAAAAAACAAAGAGCTGAAAATGATGTGGCCTGTCCCCCAGAAGCTGAGCTCTGACAGCCTCCTGATTAGGCAAAGAATCTCAGGCAGTCAGCAGCTGACTGGGAGCTGGAGCTAACAGGGGAATGATGGACAAGGGAGGGATAGGAGACGTTTAGGAGTGCAGCTCCAGGAGCACTATTCAGAGCAGTTGTCTTTGGCTGTTTTATGACAAAGTCACTTACCTTGCTAAGGTGCTACACTGCTGTGTGCTAAAAGGGCAAGTTTAATTGGATTCTGCATTATCTCCAATTGTAATTAAAAAGTTTTAAAGAGTATACTACTCTTACATACCAAATTGTTAATGGTTAGCAGCAATGGAAGCAGCAGGCTGAGAGGAGGGGGGGTGAGATGGGGAGGTTGAAGGGAGAACTAACTGAGCTGGAGACCTCATTGTTTTACTTTTTGTTTTTAATAAGCATTAACATCAACAAGAATCAATTAATAGCTTATAAAGAAGTAGAAAGGTTTTTCTTGAAAGCGTCTATGTGCATGAATAACTTTTCTGGAAAAACTAAGACCATTCCTGCAATGTCTGTTGAACATATAAACATGTGGGGGATCAGGCCCTAAATTATGATGTGCGTAAGCAGAGATTTTAATATCTCTATTTAAGTTAGGATCTGATACAAATGATAATTTTGTATCGTTGTCAGTGGATTACAGTTCATTTCACCCTATTGCATCTACTAGGAGAGGAAACTTTGAGACTAGCAAAATTGCTATAACAAGACCGTATTATTTAAGCCTGTGATTCATCTTCTGAGTTAGAGGGAAATGAGGGTTTCAGTACAGTGTATTGTTTAACAGAACAAGCTTTAAGCTTTCATAATAACAATGTCAAGATTTATGTAACCTGATTTTGGTACATGTAGATACAGGTTGCATTATCGTAACAAGGTAATGCAGTATTTGTGGCAGGACCATTTAAAATAGTAGACAGTGTTCCTGTTCTTGATGTCAAATATAAATGGGAAAACATAGTTAGCTTCCATATGGTAGCCTGAAAAAAATAAATCTCATAAATAAGAAATCCTGCCATGAGAGTATGGATGGCATCCTAAAGTTTTCTAGTCCTCACTATGTGCATAAATGTCTGTAATTTGATTAGACTATGCCAGGTGAAAATGTTTCACTGTCTATGAATGTTTTACATGCTATAGCAATATCAGATATCAAAAGGTAATTATCAGCTAATATCCTTGATAATTATAAGGCAAAGCCAAGTCTTGGCATACAGGAAGCATTCCACAAAGTTCGAGTATCCCAAAGAGAAGAAAATCTTAGCTTCTATTAAACCATTGTTATAAATTATCACAAAGGAGTTTCTTAATTATGGAACAAATGTGCTAACTTCCTCTTTGGAGTTAGATGTCTTTCAATCTTATTTAGGAAAGCCAGCATCCATATGTACTTTCAGAGTCCTTTGTGATATGTTTAGATTCCAGACATGTGTCTGTTTCTTTTATATGACGGCTTTTGCAAAGCTACATCATCTGTAGTTCAATGAGTTTGATGTGGAATGGGGATGGTTCCTAAATTTAGATTTTGGGATGGTCTGTAATCTTTGACTTTGAACTGGATCTTCCTCCCTTGAAGGACTGGGAAGAGGTTAGTGTCATGTAAGCAGACACTGTATCAACAAGCTGGAATGTGTTTTAAATCATTAGTTCTTTGACCTTTGATCTGTCATCAGATTCCTTCAGTGGCAGCAGGAGGAGTCTGGGTAGTTTGTGCTATTAATAGATTGGTGTTAGTGGATAGAAAGTTTAAATATGAGGATGTTCTTGTAGTAGATATCCAGTGCACTCTTTGAAAAGATCTCTGCATTTCCACAAACAATTCTCAAACGGAGACTGAGCTGTGGATATGGTAACGTGAATGTGCTCCTTCCTGAGCATCAGGAAATTATGTGAGGTTCCTTGAAGCTCTGAATTACTGAACCAAAGAGCCTTCTGTATTTTAAAACTCTCCAGGCTTGTAATTCTCCTTCAGTTCACTATGGTTCAACTTGCCAGCTTGTGAACTCCCCTTTTCAGCTTGGTTATTGAAACAGCCTTTAACGTTATTAAGTCTTTTGATTTTTCTCAAGAGCACTTGTATTTTCATTTTTTTCCTAAACCTGAGTGTCTCAGATTTCATTTAAAGAAAAGGGCATTTCTAGTCTTTATAATATAACACATTGGAAAGTACAAACCTGAAATTCTCTAAGAGCAGAATACAAATAAAAAGGAGAGAAATGCTACAGTATCCTGGTTTGGTTTGGATGGTCAGGACTTTGGGGATCTGACTCATGATCTTGAAGGATTAGAGCTCTGCATCATTTATACATGGCAGAAGGTCCCATGAAAGGGGATGAGGAAGAGTGTGTTGAGATTTTAAGGGTGAAAATGAAAGAGAAGTACTTGTTGCTGAAGACATTAGTACACAAATGAAGTGAAAAAGTGAAGAGGGGGACACATTATCTGTCTGCACAGGAAGACCTAATGAGCGACAGCAAGAACATGTTTGAGTACAGCAAATCATATTTGAGCAGAGTTTAGAAAATCCAGGTGGTAATGGGATTCTGCTGTTCCTGGGAAGCTAACAGAGGGTAAAATTTCTGCCATGACAGCAAGTGGGATTCAGATGTTAATTCATGTGTTCAGGTAACTTGATGTGAAAGCAAGCCTCGGTTGCAGCTGTGAGAGTAACTGCCATTTCTATACTTGCATGTCTTAGCTGCTGTGTCTTGAAGCTTGTTCTTTTTCTTGCAGTGATTCCTGTTGGTATTTCACTTCAGATTCAGGGAAGGGCCTTGGAGGTTTACTGTAAGCTTGGTTTCCTGCAAAACGACCCTAACCTTCCTGTTACCCCATAAACAGTAGGCAGAACTCTTTCTTATTAGTGCGGTAGCCTTTGGGATGGCAATGGGCTGTTTCAGGGGTGCAGCAGATTTTAAACTGTATACAACCCCTTGGCAGTGAAAGCCAGCAGTCGTCCTCGACCTTTGCGGAAAACAGTCTTAGTAAGAATTCCTGAGGATCCCTTGCTCCCTGCTGAAGGGGCAAGGTGGGTGAGGCGACCGTGGGCTTTGACAGTAGGGCTCAAACTATGCCCATAGTTCTATATAGCACTGTTCTCCGATCCTCTGACCCTTTCTCGCCCCTCTACTTGTTTTCTTGTGTCGTATTTTATTGGGCTCTTTTTTTCCCAAATTATTTTTTCCTTTTTCATATAAAACAGAGTTGTTAATTTTTGCTTTAGATGTTGACAGGAAAATAATCCTAAGCAGTTTCTTCCCATTCTGAAGTGAGTCCTTGTTTTACTTTGAGTTTTAGTGCTATTAATGGCAATTGGTTGACGCTGATCTTGGTTTAGTTGGGCCTGAGGTCTCTTTCAGTGACCAAACGCTTGACAGGAAATGAAATTAATTGCACTGCTTGGCTGATGTTGATGAATGCTGACAGATGCCATTTCCGATTTTAACAAGCTGCTGGATCCCTTTGAAAGGAAAGGGTCAGGAAGATGCTTTACAGGTGTTTGATGGGTGGGGCAGAGCATCCTTATGAGAATAGGGAAAGTTGCCTGGGTTTGTTGTCAATGTATCTCCTATTTTCCTGGCTCGTTTCATAAGTCTATGGATGAGGGAGATTTGTTTATGTTCTATTCTTAAATCCTTGATTTGCTTTTTAATAATATTTTTAGAGAGATTTCTCATCTAGATGGTTACATCCAAGCTGTCCCAGGATAAACTTTGACATTTTTCCACCAATTGCATTTTCTTCAAGGTTCATTGCCCACAGATGCATAAATGACTTTGATCTCCACCTAGTGCTTAGCTTAATGTGAAAGGTGTTTTAAATGGTTGAATGATCTTGCCATTGTTTCCATGCCAGTGCACAAAACATTTATATTTCAGTTGGGAGGCTGTCATATTGCTACATTAGATATGGCTGTTGTTTGCTTGCTGTTGAGCTCAAGTACTAGCTATTGTCTGTTATGTTGCTGGAAAGACTGAAATATATGCATGTCAGGTGCAGACAGGAAAGTTTCCCCTGTGCAGCGTTGTTTGTATTTACAGCAGAGAAAACCAAAGAAAACTGATTGTGTAGGTCTAAAGGCAGTGTCATAGTGTTGACTGGGAAGTTGATGAAGTTGAAGCTCTGAGCTCCTCTGAAATGCAGTCATCACTAGTGGTTTCAGTTGAGTGAATGCTTGCCTTAAGTGCTTAGGGGTTTCACCCAAGTACTCCACTGAGAATCGCTTGAATCATAATGACAGCAGCACTCAGCAGTAGTGCAGGCAGGATGTCTGAAATGGAGGGTCAAGGTTTTTCAAGGGAAGAGGAGAAGGGCCTGAGTCAGGGCTAGAGGCTGCTTTTCATGGGGATCCCAGACCAACTTCGGGGAAAAGAGGAGAAATGCAGTCTCATCTCTTGCTTTAGGAGGTGTTTTAGCTGCTAAACCTTTCATGCTGCTGGTGACTAGATAACAAAGCAGATTTTAACATCACCTGTGTCTGTTTCATGTGTATAAAGATATTTTTAACTTCACAGGGTTGTTTCTAAATTCAATCTGTTGAAATGAGAATCACTGGGAATGATGGACACAGTTCCAAACAGCTTGGATCAAAATGCGTCTCTCAAAAGTGTATGGCAAAAAAAATGTTCAGTGAGAGGAGTGTTACAGTTATCAGGATTTCTGTTATGTCTTTTTGTGTGCAGTTCCTTAGTGGTACCTGGTAATCTTTCTGCAATGGTAGTGCTGCATCATGGCTTCTGAGATTTATTGTTCTCTTGTGGTCTTCTGATATTTTGATGTACATTTATTCTTTAAATGACTTCAGGAACCGGAGGTTGTGCCATCAAGAAAGATAAGGGGAATAACAAAAAGGCAGAGAAAGACTTACATTTGAAATGTGGAAACTTTAAACTTTAATAAGAACATGAACCTTGCTTTCATCAATACAGGATTTGTTAAGCTTGCTCTTAGGCAAAAAAAAAAGAAACAGATTTTTCCTGTGTATTTGTTTAGATGTAGATGATAAACTGAAATATTGCCAAATTCCTTTCTACCTTCAAACAAGAAATCCATTATGTCCTAAGAAATAAATGTTGTATGACTACTTCCCTGCTTGAGAACAACACNGACTCAATGTCGCTATTAAATTCTTTCAAAGTTGTTTTTCCCATCGGGAAAAAAAATAAAAGAACGTAATATTATGTTTCCTGTTAACTTCCATCATTTTTATATTAATTTTTCTTTTATGTGATATTTGTATCACAGAAATTGCCTAGTTCACACTGTTGGGATTTATTGTATGAATGTAGTGATCACAGCTGGTTTCACTTTGTTGACGCTGCTGTTTGTGACATGAGCAATGCTGGGCAGATGGTCTTTCTTTTTAATAAAAACAGTCACAATTGGTCCATATTTTCTGTGGTATTTATGCAGTGGTCATAAATATGTGGGCTAAGGCAATATGTTTTTAAGCTTGAGGGGATTTGTTGTCAGAACCATGACTTCTGCACAGTTGCAAGAAGGGGGGAAAGAAGCTATTTGGATCCCTTTTTGTGGTTTGTACGCCACATTGTACACCAAGTGTGGATACAGTCATGTTCATCCTTTCTGATTTGATCTCTGACTCAAAGTGAAAGCAGCCTGCTGGAACAGCATTTTTCCAGCCATGGATGTNAGCTTGGATCAAAATGCGTCTCTCAAAAGTGTATGGCAAAAAAAATGTTCAGTGAGAGGAGTGTTACAGTTATCAGGATTTCTGTTATGTCTTTTTGTGTGCAGTTCCTTAGTGGTACCTGGTAATCTTTCTGCAATGGTAGTGCTGCATCATGGCTTCTGAGATTTATTGTTCTCTTGTGGTCTTCTGATATTTTGATGTACATTTATTCTTTAAATGACTTCAGGAACCGAAGGTTGTGCCATCAAGAAAGATAAGGGGAATAACAAAAAGGCAGAGAAAGACTTACATTTGAAATGTGGAAACTTTAAACTTTAATAAGAACATGAACCTTGCTTTCATCAATACAGGATTTGTTAAGCTTGCTCTTAGGCAAAAAAAAAAGAAACAGATTTTTCCTGTGTATTTGTTTAGATGTAGATGATAAACTGAAATATTGCCAAATTCCTTTCTACCTTCAAACAAGAAATCCATTATGTCCTAAGAAATAAATGTTGTATGACTACTTCCCTGCTTGAGAACAACACCATTATTCTATCAAGCTTAGAAATACAAGAAAGAAATAAAATCCCAACAGGAAATTGAATTTGCACCTTATTTAATGCATAGTGACAAAACAGATCATTAGACTTTTGTTAATGAATAGCCTTTACTTCTGCAAACTGAGAGCCCATGCTTGTAGAGTCTGCTTTTGTGGTTTTGTTTCTTCAGTGTTGGAACAGTTTTTACTTAGGTCCCGTTTTTTCAGCTCTCACTGACCATAACCCTGTGGAAATCCTCAATAATGCTAAGCAGGATCAAATCCCACTTCCATTCACTTTGAAAAAATCCGATCACTTAATTTTCATCATATTCGTTAAAGCTTGGAAGTGACTCAATGTCGCTATTAAATTCTTTCAAAGTTGTTTTTCCCATCGGGAAAAAAAATAAAAGAACGTAATATTATGTTTCCTGTTAACTTCCATCATTTTTATATTAATTTTTCTTTTATGTGATATTTGTATCACAGAAATTGCCTAGTTCACACTGTTGGGATTTATTGTATGAATGTAGTGATCACAGCTGGTTTCACTTTGTTGACGCTGCTGTTTGTGACATGAGCAATGCTGGGCAGATGGTCTTTCTTTTTAATAAAAACAGTCACAATTGGTCCATATTTTCTGTGGTATTTATGCAGTGGTCATAAATATGTGGGCTAAGGCAATATGTTTTTAAGCTTGAGGGGATTTGTTGTCAGAACCATGACTTCTGCACAGTTGCAAGAAGGGGGGAAAGAAGCTATTTGGATCCCTTTTTGTGGTTTGTACGCCACATTGTACACCAAGTGTGGATACAGTCATGTTCATCCTTTCTGATTTGATCTCTGACTCAAAGTGAAAGCAGCCTGCTGGAACAGCATTTTTCCAGCCATGGATGTTAACAGTCTGGGTGACCCTTGTTTTGCCCATGTAGCTTAAAGCTGTGATTAGTGATAGGAACACATGTGCTAAATTGTCTGCAAGGATCCGTTGTAACATGATGTTGCCAGGATTTGTCTTTAATTCTTGCAGATTGGTGTGTGCTTCCTGCTGTGAGTATGCCAGAAATGATGGACCTGCTGGTGCTTCACATTAGAAGCAGTTCTGTTTGTGCATGAATTCCGGATTTGCCAGTATGAGAGAACTCATGCTCAGTTCTTGACAAAAACAATAAGAGATCAGGTGGAAAGGAGACTTCATAAAGAAAAGGGCAATTGACAGAGCTTCTTTTTAATAACAGTGAGTGCCTTCACCTTGAAGCTGAAATAGCTATAGGCTTAGATGTTAAGTTACAAGCTAAATTGCAAACTAAAGGAGGTTAGGAAGAAATGCTTGCATAGGTACATGAGTACTCCATAGCTCTTTATGCAATTTAGCAGCTTTTGAAGCGTCCAGTGTTGAACGCTCCATGGCAATACTCCAGTTTATCCACTGTAACCATGGGATCTAACAGTCTGAATACTGCAGTAATCCCCAACAACTTCTGGACATTAAAACAGAATTCTCATTTACTCCATGATTTAGTTGTAAGGAACCACCAAAGGTAACTTAGAAGAGCAAACCTACTGTAAGTAGGCTTAGGCTTCACCGCTGGACCTCCAGTGGAAAATGTCTAGATGATCCCCAACTCAGGAGGAGTCTAAGGTGAAGCGGTGATGTGTAGAGGTCACAGTATTTTGTGCCTAATGGTTATGTGATATTTTACTGTTAGTTTGAAAATAATATTTTACAAAAAATGGAGATCAGTAGAAAAAATGGAAGAATGAAAGAGGTTTTTTTTCTAGAGGTGTACCTGCAAACCAGCTTAGAGCATTTTGCAGCATAGTAATAGAACCTTAACAATAGTTCTCTGTAATTCTCCTAAGTCATTGATAATTGACTTTTGGCTGCTTGTGGATTTAATGCCACCGTGAAATGTAATTTATTTGCACAAGAAATATTAACACTGTTCTGTACAAAAAAATGTGAAACCAGAAAAATGCTAGTACTGATACTGCTTTAATTCAAAGCTACGTTCTGTTTATTGTTATTCTATTAATTATTGTTACAGTAGCATTCGTTAGACCTCTGGGGCTTGGCAACAGGCAAACAGAATTTTCACCCCCTGCCCCAACTACCTTGCAATTTTAATTTTCAAGGCAGATAGCTAATAAGATATTAGCCCATTATAACAGGAGAGAGAATGAATGTTGTGCACAATGTTGTGCTTGGAATTTGTGGCAGAGAGATAATTTCAACCCAGTTCCCCTGATAAACTTCCTGTAT
>VZTO01019002.1:0-19491 GCA_013400615.1 Syrrhaptes paradoxus
CCCTCATAGTGAAAAATTTATTAGAATTCTGTTGTCATTTGAGTCATTCATTCCTAAATAATACCTCAGTGACTTCTGTGTATGTAGAGAGAATTAGAGTGAAAAGATGAAGAATCAGCTATTCCTGTGCTGGGAAGGCTTTTTATGAGGGGTTTGGTTTTTTTCCAGAAATCCTGAATAAACTTGATTTATTCTCACTTTGGGGGGTTTTTGTGTGTCTGTGTTGACTTTGTATCCAGTATTGCTTAGTATTTACTTCCCAAAGTAAAAGTTACATTGCTAAGATCCAAAAAGACATATCTGTTTCTTGAAAAAATGTAAATCCTTACTAGAGTCTTCTAACTTCCATGAATCTGACCAATGTCACAAATTAATTAGAGGATGATTTTGTAGTCCCTTTGCACTGTTAATTCAGCCAGGATAGTTTCAGAGGCTCAATCAAAAATTTTACTTGGAAATTGCAATTGATTCCTTGGATTTGTCAAGTTCCACCTGAAAGTAGCTCCTCAGTGTGCTTTTTGCTTTCTGCCTTTTGCTTATATAAAAAGTTTCCTTAAAATCTTCATTTCTTGTTATGAATTTATATCGGCAGCTCCTGTCAATACTGAAAAACTAAGTAATACAGTATGATTTTTCTTCTCAGTTGTTTTTCTGTCAGCTATTTTTGAAATTTTTTTCCCTCAGTTTGGCTATCTTCCGTTACTGAACATTTTGCTGTTAATATTGCTCATATTTTAGGAGTTCATTTCCTTTTATTTTTCCTCACAGATGGAGCAATTCTGTGAGAACTCATATAGACTGAAATTAATTAGATCAAAAAATAGAAGGGCTAATTAATGGGGTTTTTCCCTTCATATTTTTTCTGAAGTTCCTTATCTCTGCATCCTTAGGACCTTGGAGTTTATGGGTTAATAGTCTGTATTACTATGTGCACTTTCTGAGAAAAATATTTTCATTATTAGATGACTTTGTATAGCTTCTTTATTAATAAGCAGTGAAGCACATATGGAGCAAAATACTTTAAGCTCAGATTCAGCCTCCAATGTGCCTCAAATTATACAGTTTACGTACTGTCTGTATACTGCGGAGAGGAACCCTGAGGAGGAATGTAGGCTTAGTTATTTTATTATTGCTATTATAATTTTTCTTTGTGTTTTCATTGTTTTAACTTTTCTGGTTTAATAATATTCTGCTGATTCCTCAGCTTTCTCTTAGAAAAGTTTTGCTGCTTTGTTAGCCACTTGGACCTCAAACTCGCAAAAAGATACAGTTCAACCGTGCAGTAATAAGTTATAATTTGAAGAAGTGGAAATATGTAACAGATGTTGGAATTCTTCAGGCAGATTTTCCACCTTGCGCTGCCAGATGCCACAGATAGTGAGGACAGTGTAGAAAACCAGTTATGACTACCAGATCTCGTCATTTGACTTGGGCATAGTTTAGCAGTAGTGAAGAAAAGGTGCAGCATAAAAAAATACATTGTAAAATATAGCTAGCCTTTCTACCAGAGCAGAAAACTGTTATTAGCATTTTAAAAAGGTTGCCTTTTTCTCAGAATAATGTTTTGAATAGAATGTAGAAATTGACATACTTTGATAACATTACAAAATCATGATGCTGTAGCTGTGTGGTTTTGTTGTGTCATCTCCTTCTCACTTAGAGATAATGTTTCCCACGACCTGTGTTATTTCTTCCTACTGTTAGATTCCTTCATGAGAGACAGAAATTAAAGTAGAACTTTGTGGATTAAGAAGGCTTCATTTTAAAAATAGGTGAACAAATTTGAATTGGTGTATTTTTATAAAGCCCAATCGAGTGGTTTATTATTTCTGATGATGAATGAAGTACTGAAACATTTGGTAAATGTCTGTGAAGATAATTTTTCACAAATCTTGAGGTGCACGGGTTGTTCTATGTCCATATGTAATGAAGGTAGGGAAAAAATATAATTATATTGGAGATGAGAGATAATGACTTCTTATGCCTGTAGTTAGTAGTTCAACAGAAACAATACAATGCAGTTTCATTAGACTAAAAAATTCAGTAGATTTTTATTACAAGAAAAATTCGTCATTCGCTGAACGTGTGTTAGACATACATATGGCTTAATATACTGTTTTTCTGAATGATACCATTAAAAGAAGGCTGTTCTGTGATGTTGGTTGCTGGTTTGTTTTTGAATGATTATCTGACTACTTTTACACAAGCTATGAATGGCAGCTAAGAAACTGAATTTATCCATACTGAATTTGATGATCTGTGCATGATGATTTACTCAGTATTGTGAAAGAACCAATCTGCAGAAACATGAATTGGATGCCTATTAGTTATAGAAAGAGAATCGCATCCTCACTTGTGGATGAAATCCTGTAATGATTTCCTTTTAAATAAAACAGTACAGGGCCCAGGAAGAAACTATGTTTTTTAAAAAGCATTTCAGTTCATGAAGACACCCTATTTTCTCTTTTTCTTTAAATTATTGGTTTAGTATTACTAGAAATATACAACAAGTTATAACTGTACTAAATTACAATTAGTTACTAGTAGCTTTAATACAGCATTTTAGCTATGTAACAGCTCATATCCTGCATTATTTTGTTCACTTATTGAATTATTATAATATATGCTAAGTAATCCTTCAAAAGATGCTTACCTAAAAGAAAAATGTTATGACTCCTCAGAAATAAATTTAATATATAAAAATAACAAAAAAGACTGACTAGTTGCTATTGTGATTAAATCTGTTTACAATGTCTTCTGTGACTCACATTCCAGGAAAAAAAAGAAAGATTTTTTTATTTCTTTTTTACAGGAATCAAGAAAAACCACAGGACCTCTGTATTTATATTTGAATCTACATCAAACAATTTTCATTTGGAACCATTGCCTAGAGAACTTCTTGAAGGGAGGAAAATATTATAACCTATTTTTGAATGCCTTTTGTTTCAACTTGATTTTCAGAAGACTCTTCTTGACCCATTCTTGCTACTTTCCAGAGAGTAGGATAGACATAGTAGTATTTCTCTCTGTTTTGGAATACCACTTTTCTAAAAAGTTTGGGTTTTTTTCTTTTATTGGAAAACACTTTCTTGTGTTTCATTGGACCATCATGTCCCAGTAAAATTTGGTCTTCAAAATTTTTTACACTTCAGAATTTTGTACTCTTAACCCCATACTCACTGTTTGAGCAATAAAAGGAAGCAAATTACAGTTTTGTCAGAAAGAGGGCTAGGTAAGGGTTCTGGACTTTGGAAGTTACTTCAGGCAAAGTGATGCATTAAAGAGCTATACTATTTGTTGTACATTAAGCTAAAGGTTTTTAGATCTGCCTGAATGTCTCTGCATAGTGTTCTACTGTCTGCTGTGCCTTATAGATAATGTGCACAATGTGAATGTGCTGCCTAGCAAACTTACACTGGCTGAAAACTTTCTTGTTGCACTAAAATTGAGTTTTGACTGAGATTCATGCACCATATTTCTAGTTCAGGACATTTTTTTTTTCTTAAGATTTTTTGTAGCCATAACTTTTCATCAGTTTCTGGTTTTGCACTTTAGAGAGTCAGCAAGGTATATTTGTTTAATCACCGCTGGATAATGGGATTCAAAGCCCCAACATGTTTAGAATTTTCTTTCCTGCTTTCTGGTTCTTGATTTGTTGATTAAGTTGATTAAAGGAAACCCTCACTTCCAACTTTCATTTAAAAACTTCATGGACACTGCCTTATAGACTACACAGATTAGATGCTTTTTTCCACACATAAGGCTCCATAAGTAGTCTTCGTCATAACTTTCACAGGAAAACTGTAGTAGACTTGATTATTTTTCATAGGACTGTTAGGTCTGATGGACTTATTAGCTTACTTCCAGGAGGCGGATCACTTCCTTGAAAGCTTTTATTAGGTTTACTTGTTGAAATATGGCTAATATCCTCTTGACAGGTACAATTACCAGGAGACCTCCAAGTTTGACATCCAGACAAGCCTAAAAGAAGGTCACCTCTACAATGTTTGGGAATCAAACTTCAGTTTATAGATAGCTCAGAGTGGTACCTTAAGCTTCAGTGCTCTTCTGTTATTCCTTTAATACTGTCTAACAGAGAGAGGAACATGTTCATGTTTCTTACCTGTGGAAACTAGAAATGCTGAATGAGATTAATTCAGTTCACATCCTTTCTATAGCTTTTATTCCTTTTGAGAAGGGGAGGAGTTTATGAGATAAATTTGGTTCGCTGTAGGCATTTATCTCAGTATATATGATGTTTAATTCAGCAATGGTTTGTATTGTTAAGAGACCTCAACTATAGTGAAACAAAAACATATAAGCCAATGAACCTAAAATATCCTGTTATCTCCTGTTAGCTAAAAATATAAGAGCACTTGAAAGCTCTCAAATGTTTAAGTGCTGAAGTGAAATTTTTGCCTTTTATAGGTTTTTAACCTTTAAATCCCTTTAATCTGAAAGACCAACTGAGGAAGCACTGACTGTATACAAAGTTCATCATGGCCACTTAGTATTAGAGTCCAAAGTCATTCAGCATACATCTAGAAAATTATTTTATCTAATGCTTCTATATGATAACTTCTACTTAGAAAGTATTTGGATTATTTTTAAATCTGATGTACAAAGATAATTGCCCTAATATAAAGACTAGTTCCAGAGGGCTTACAGTATCTTGCTGTGCTGAGACATTTAAACTTACAGCTTAGAATTCTCCTCATACATTAATTAATAATTTCCTTTGCATTACTATTTTTTTCCAAAGTCTGTCAGAATGTTATCATTATACAGAAATAGCTAAAATCTATTTGATCACTGTCGGAAGAGGGAATGCACAGAGACCTTTACTGT
Source organism: Syrrhaptes paradoxus (assembly GCA_013400615.1). Taxonomy (NCBI): domain Eukaryota; kingdom Metazoa; phylum Chordata; class Aves; order Pterocliformes; family Pteroclidae; genus Syrrhaptes; species Syrrhaptes paradoxus. The sequence goes on from VZTO01019002.1 coordinate 4,849, forward strand.
CATAACTTCCCACATTTTCTGCTCAAGTGTTATGCATAACCCACATATCTGAGTAGGCCTTTGAAAGATCTGTGCTTCTGTAAAAAGGAATTCAGATGACAAGGTGATGCATTCTTTTCTATAAAATAGATTAATAATACCACTGAGCTCACTTTACATAATTTACAACTTTCAAGAAGATTCCATGGCTCTGTATGAGGACTAATACTATTGTTGAGCACAATACCTTGGAAAAATTAAAATTTCTTGATAAGTAATTAAGTTGCTTATTAATTACATGCAGAATGGAAGCTTTCATCCTTTCTATTGTATCTATGCTAAGTATGCAATATGGACTTTCTGGACTCAAGTGCTGTTTCAGGGAGAAGCAGTTAATGTAGTATTTTGTTCTGCTTTGTCTACTTCCAGTTACATATTTCTTTTCATATAATTTATGTAATTTGATAGCTTTAAGTATATTTCTTTGAAAAAGAAAACTATTTGGCCAAATATAAATTTTGAAGCCGAATAAACAGTTCTTTAAGGTATTTGTCTAGGACTACTGCAAGAGAATTTGCTTTACTGGGTTGTATGGACAGCTGTTGCAACACTTGTGATGATATATGAACTTTTGGAAGTTCAGATATGAAGGTAACCATTTAGAAAAGGATTATTCCACATGGATACACATTTACATTATAATGTAAACATGCCAAGCTATTCGGAAGAAGCTTACAATCTTGAAATTTTAAATTTTACGTTTCCATGAGAAAAGTGGGGTTGCTATATAATGTAAAAGAACTTCCATTGAAATATGCCAGAAGTCATTAGCTTTTATTTTGAAAGCATTCTAGATTTGCTCACAAATAGTTACCTCTAGTATCCTGAAAAATAGAAACTAGTTTGTTTTTATACAGAAATACAATTTTCAGTACAGGTCTTACTGAATTTCTGTGACTTCCATAAAACTCAAAAGGTAATACCATATATATTTTCTAATCATAGAATCATAGAATGGTTTGGGTTGGAAGGGACCTTAATGATCGTCAAGTTCCAACCCCCCGGCCATGGGCAGGGACACCCTTCACTAGACCAGGTTGCTCAAAGCCTCATCCAGCCTGGCCTTGAACACCTCCAGGGATGGGGCATCTGCAGCTTCCCTGGGCAACCTGTTCCAGTGTCTCACCACTCTCACAGTAAAAACTTTCTCCTGATATTCAGTCTAGATCTACCCTCTTTCAGCTTCAAACTTACCCCTTGTCCTCTCACTACACTCCCTGATAAAGAGTGCCTTCCCATCTTTCCTGTAGGCCCCCTTTAGGTACTGGAAGGCTGCTATAAGGTCTCCTCGGAGCCTTTTCTTCTCCAGGCTGAACAACCCCAACTCTCTCAGCCTGTCCTTAGATGGCAGGTGCTCCAGTCCTCTGATCATCTTCATGGCCCTCCTCTGGACTCTCTCTAACAGGTCCATGTCCTTCCTGTGCTGAGGACTCCAGAGCTGGACGCAGTACTTCATGTGGGGTCTCACAAGAGTGGAATAGAGGGGCAGAATCACCTCTCTCAGCCTGCTGTTCATGCTTCTTTTAATGCAGCCACACGGTTGGCTTTCTGAGCTGCAAGCATACATTGCCAGCTTACGTTGAGGTTCTGATCTGCCAGCACCCCCAAGTTCTTCTCTTCAGGGCTACTCTCAATCCATTCTCCGCCCAGCCTGTATTTGTGCCTCGGATTGCCCTGACCCATGTGCAGGACCTTGCACTTGGCCTTGTTGAACTTCATGACGTTTGCATTGGCCCACCTCTAAAGCCTGTCAAGGTCCCTCTGGATAGCATCCCTTCCCTTTAAATCTTTAAAGATTTCCCTTTTTGCTTCCGGAAGAAGCAAACTGGTTTATCTTACATTGCTATCTATACTTCTCTTTGTTTATTATGTGTATCTCCATGGAACTGATATGTCCAGCTGTTGTTAAATTAATTATTACTGTAATAACCAACTGAAGTAATATTTTCTTGTGCAAAGAGTTGATCTCTGGATTTACCTGTGCACTCTTCCTTGCAGTGAACGAGATACATTTTCACTTCAGAGATATACTAAAGATCAGAACTTTTCAGATTTCTGAAAAGGTTTTGGTCCCAGTACCTGTATTTTTTAGTATTGTAGGTCTACCACAGGTTTATGAACAGTAAACTACTTTGTGGTGAGGCTAAGGTCATGCGAAAGGCTGTAGCCATGAAATTATTTCATCTGCAGAGAGAATATACATTAGGTGCCTCTATTGGCCATGTATGCCTGTTCTGCATTGTATTAATGCAAATGTCTGAATTGACTTCCAGGATGGGCTTGAATGTCTCCTTATATGTAAAATTAAATTTCTAAAAATATCCTGAACTTTAAAGGCTGAAAATGGTAGTCCCATGGAGAATGTTGTAAAATACATCTGGTAGCTAGCTGGCCATTTATGGCAATGTGAAATATGCATACACATTCTTCATATCTAACCTAGAAAACTGATGGTCAGAGTCAAACTGGAGTTAGTTGCCTGCAAGGCTTACACTAGAAATTCTAATCTACACTTGTATGTGTTTTAAAGATAGAGGTGATTTTCTCTAATGAGCTCTCCTTAGAAAGTCCCTTGATGATTCTTAACTGAAGGAAATAAAGTTTCAGTCTTTTAATTGACATTACTGAACACCACTTTGTGGCAGAAGTCTGATAAAATATTTTCATATGTTTTCTGCTGTGTCATTCTTTCAAATAAAAATGAAATAACAGATTTGTAGTTTGTGCAGCTGGTCAAGTGAAGAGTCATGGAAATCATTTAACTAATAAAATCCATTTATTGTTTCACCTTTGTGCTACTGGGGAAAAAAAAAATTCTGTAAGTGCCCTGATAGTTAAAGCTAATGTCTGAAAATACTGAGTCCACAAGAAAAGTTAGTTACACATCATTAAGTGTAACCATGATGTGAATTTCACCATTCCTTCCACAGGTGTTTTCCATTAGAATATGTCTGCTGCATTCAGACCTATTTTAAGTAAATTCACAAGGAAATGCCTCTTTATATGTTTATCCTGGAAGCACAGATAGGTGTTTTATTTTATAAAGCAGTCTAGGAGTTTTGTATTCTATTATACAAATGAAAAAATATTTTTCAAAACATAGTATTGCAGTTTGGTAATGTATTTCTAGCTGCTGTTGGAGACACTTATAATTAAAACATAATAAAATTAATGAAACAGAAATGACTTTCCTAGAAATGCTGGTGAAAGGCGTATTTGTCTGCGTGTTTGTGTAAAAATTTTATGTTTGTTATATACACTTTTATTAATATAAAACTTTACTGTTGCACTTTCCTTTTGGTGATTTTGTAAAATATTATGTAGTGATACTATACTTTATATCATCTCTTAAGTAACATGTAAAAAAAGTGTATTGACTTGCTAGCAATTGTCTCATGACAAATATCCAACATCAATAATTTCCACTAGTAATTTTTAGCTTTGGAAAACAGCTTAGCTCTTACAGTTAAACCCCACATCTTTCAAATGCTTTACTTGGCTTAGTGAAAAACAATATAAATGGATTGTGATTAAGAACAGTGATAGATTATATGTCTACATATAGGCTATATGGTTACTTCACTGTTCATTTTCTCTCTGAAAAAAATCTGTTTCAACGTACAAGAAAACTAGAAGAAAGCAACATTCTCTTTTGCTCTAAGTTCCTTGCTTTCAAAGTTCATGTTATCACAAATGGTTGAAAAAAATACATTTGTTTTCTGCTCTCCATATGTATAACTGAGAGGTAATGCAAGCATAATTTCAATTCTCCAGCTGTTTAATGAAATATTTAAAGCGTGGTGTTGCTTAGACCACCTTTGTAAATTTTGTACATGTTGCTTTTATATAGTGATTTTTGTTTTCAGCTTGTTTCCTAATACTCTTAAGACTGAGAAGAAATATTAGATAATCTAATTAACTCATAAGATAATTAAGTAATGTTTAGGAAGCTAAGCATTTCTTACTGTAATTATTTTTTTCATGACATGAAATCAATTAAAGGAGTGCTGTATATGCCATATAACTGAATTTACATATTAAGACATTTTCTAAGCAACTGACAAACCCAATTGTCTTCCATGTGTTCTTTTTGTTTGTTTTACTAGCAGACTGTGGTTACAATAATATGAATGTTTTCTCCCAATAGCATCAGCGACTTCTTGACATTTTGGAAGCAGAGAAGGAACTGTTATCAGAAAAGATAGAAGAAGCTTTGATGCAGCAGTCACAAAAACACAAGGTATTGCTTTTATTTACCAAAAAAAGGAGTTTGATCTGCACCATGGAGTTTGTTGGGAATGATCCTGTCACAGTTATTGGCAGGAAGAGGAAGCTTTCTCAAGCACTTTGTTTGAAATGACTTTTAGCTGCTCTTCTATTGTGTATTGAAGCTTAATTTTTCATAACACTTACAGGAAGTGCTTGACAAATGTTTGGATGAAGAAAGACAAAGAAGTAAGGAGGCTGTGGCAGCTGCTGCAAAGGTATCTCTTGTTAAGAAGTAGACATACAATGTGGATTCCATATGTGTCATTACAAGTGCCAAGTTCAGCAACTCATTTCATAACTAAATTTGTCAAACTCTGTGTTCTCATCTGTGTTTAAAATAAGATAATTCTATAAATCATGAACATATCTGCTATATTCTATGTCTTAGTACAGAAAGTCTATGTAACTTTGTCTGAAAGTCTATGTATCTCTGTCTAAGATAGTCTCTAAATTAGTTTATGACAAGAAGTCACAGTATTCCTGTTCATTTGTTGGGATTACATAAATATCTGGTTTTGTGGTCTTTCAGTTAACAACATTGATATATCTTGATTTGGAGAGCTAGGTAGCAGGGTCAACTGATGATCTTAATAAGATAATTAGCACTGTGTCTTATTTAACTTTTGTTAAGTATGGTCATTTTCAATGAGGACAGAACTAGTTTATAAATCATGTAAAAGTCTGGACATTTTTAAAAATTTTCAATTATTTTATTAAATTGAAGTTTGACTAAAAGGGAGTATTCACTTTTTAAAATACAATTTCTTCTATTTCATTATTAAGTGCATTGGCGTTAGTACAGTAATTTTGTAAATGTTAAGCTATCTTTCATTGCTAATACTGATGTAGAATCCAGTACAAAAGTTCAATTGCATGTACTAATCTGGGAAAACTAGTGATATGTTACCTAGCACAGCTGGTTAGGCGACATTATCATTTCTTGTATCTCTACATAGGTAGTATATGCACACTAACTGACTGTCTCTCTGAATAACATTCAATAACAAATGAACCATCTGTTACATGGTTATCATCTAGGGGGAAATGTGTTTATAATAAAAGCTCTCAATTTAATAGGGCATTTTTTTCTTTTACATTTTATTATATTTTATAAATGTCTAAATAAAAAATCAAGTCCAAATGAAGTGCAAGAAACAACTTTATTGGTAAGTGTAGGTCTTTGAGGAACCCAGTATATTTTCCCATTTATAACTTCACTTGACCTGTTCCATAATCACCACCAAATGGCATTGGAATGACCTGTAAGCTTATTAAAATTGGGGGGGTGTGGGTGTGGTTTGTCAGCCTGTGTTTGTTTATTTTGAACTTCAGCCTGCCGTTATTTATTTGTAGGTATCATGCGATGGTGGTCTTGCTTATTAATATATTTTTGTGGCTCAGCATGTGTAGAGCTGTCCTTGTTACTTCAAATTCAGTGTGTGTCTTCTGATGATTTCATGTAATGGTTGAATATAAACACTGGAAAAAAAAATTATGAAGCAGTACTTCTTAAACATTGCATAGGTCAGGAGCTTTGGGAGGGAAGATATATTTGTTTTAAGTATGTATTGGCTACTTTGCCACAGAAAGCGCTCAGACTGTTTTTGAAATTTAGATACTTGTAGGTAAGAGCAGGAATATTTCATATATGGGAAAATCAGGCAGTGTAGGGAGGCCCATGATATATTCAATCTTATGTGGTTTCTGTTTTTTTTGTGTTGGCATTGGGCAAACTAGTTATTATATGTTGTGTTTTCACAGATAGGAATTTAAGACCCTTGCTTGTAACTTTCTTTTTCTTTCTGTAACTACAAAGTCATTGTCCAGTGGTAGTACCTGATTGGTAAATGTATATTGTAAGTTTATATAAATATAAGCTCATAGTTCAGAAGTGAAAATATTCATGTCCCATGTCTTGTCAGCTAATAGATCTCACTGGAAGAAGTAATATATATGAGTTAGGCACCCATGTTTTGGTCATTTATTTGTGCTTGATTTATTTCAAAGGTTGAAAAAGAAGCAGTGCGGGAGGCTGTTCTGAAAGCAGTCGAGGAGGAGAGGAGAAATATGGAGAAGATTCATGCAGAAGAAAGAAAAATGTGGGAATCAGAACGTGATAGACACAAAGAGAATATTGCCCAGGCTGTTTGGGAAGCCATGCAAGAGCAAAGGAAGCATAATCAAGTTAGTATATTTTACCTTTCCATGGAACTATTTTGTATATTTTATTTTTTCCTTTGAATGTCTTCTTAATGTTGTGGTAGATTTTCTTGTGAAATCTATCATTCATCACTGCACCTAGTTGATCTGTGCAATGCACAGTGATCTTGTTAGTTTATTTTCATCTAGAATGTGCGTATAGACAGAAGTTTGCACATACAGAACAAACTTCCTGTGACCTTTTCAGATATATATATTGAAATGAGACGAATCATGCCCTGCAAGTGCCTGGTTTTGTCCACTGACTTCAAAAGGAGCCCAAGATGACTAGCTCAGATACTGGCATTTATAGTGTAGACAGTTTAGGTGACTTTTTTTTATGTGACCTATGGAAGAGAAAATATGTTACGTTTGTTCTTTATTCTGCTGGAATTCCATTATCGCTCTTAGTAAAAAGAAACTTTTATAAGACAAAAGATAGAGTAGGTACAAAATAAAGAGAGGGTTATAAAAATTGGAAATGTAAACAAGTAATGAACCAGAAATGTTTCTAGAGTTACTTTTTAGAGAGGTGTTTCTATAAGGATAATTGCACATCACTTAACAAAAATTGAGAGAAGGACATTCCCAACATTGCTTTTACAAATTGTAGGAATTACATCCATCAAGTCGGCCAGGGTTCTATATTTATGGATTTGGGGAGCATATAGAATGTCCCAGGGATGGAAGAGTGGTGGATTAAGTTAACGTAGTAGCTCAGGGTAGGTTTACCTGCCCTGTGGAGTGTACAGCCAGAGTTTCTTACTGTTGTTGGTATTGCCTTTGAAGTTGTCACAAGACATGATGATGTTAGAAGAAGTTTAACAGTGATGGATGTATTTTTTAAGACAAAGTCTTGAATATACTGAGATGTCAGTGCTTTTCTGAGGAAGAGAATCAGGCCTTTCAAAAGGATGAGTTGTATCTAGTGGTATACTTGTAATGGTGAGTAGCACTGAGGTATTGGGGAGTGTCATGATGAGTTCTCTTGTAAATAACTTGTTCTTGGTTAGTTAATTCCATCTTTTTTAATACTGAGTAGCTGTGACAACTCTGATAGTAACAGGAATAATTTATGTTATTCAGTTATAATATAAGGTGATTTCTCCTTTGTGTTAGATTCATTTTTCAAATACCTAATCTATTTTCAGTTAAGAAGAATGCAGATTTTTCTTGAGATTTCCAAGATTCTCTCACATAAATGTATAGCATATTTGAAGTCACACTCTTTATTATCGGATTAATGAATACACATTCTTTGAGGAGGATGTACTTTCATGGAGAAATTTTTTTCTTGGAGAAATTTTCTCTTATGACCTCAGCCTCCTTTAGGCCATTGCTATTATAAACATATGACAACTATTAAAATTCTCTGTCTGACAACAAAAAAAGTCTTGCAGAGCTAATGTGCCAACTGATAGCTTATATATGGTGTCAGATGTGATGTGACTTTGCTTTAGCAATGAAAAAACTCAGGATTACAGGCAGTTTGTGTCCGGACATTAATTTTTCTGGGTAGAGCCTTCCACTTAGAGTTGTTTCTTATTTATATTTTTTTACTCTAAGATTTCTCTTTCAAGAGCTCCAACTATTAATTTTGCGATTATTGTTTAGATAACACAATCTATCAAGTCAGCTCTGTAATGGCCAAAAGTAAAACAGTCTAACATTGTAGGCAATGAAATGTAAAATTGTGGCCATGTAATACTTGACTGGTCTAATTCTTTATGCTTCCTGCTTCAAAATTGTCACCTGATACTATTATTATGTTTAGTACCAAGTAATGAAACAACTGAGTATAGTTGAATGTAAGTGAACATGCAAAATAGTCTTTTGGTATCAGACAAATAAAAGAACTTTAAGAGCAGTAGTGTTATTTCAAGAAAGAGAACTTTCTGACTGGCACATGATTTTGGAACATAATACTAAGAAAAGAAAGAGAAGCCTGACTTGTTATTATAAAATCTCTCTTCTCTGCCTTCTTCAATTTAACACCAGAGGAAGTAATCTGTGTGTGAAAAAGAAAATAAATTTTTATATTTACTTCTCTGTCTTTTCTTTTTTAGTCTTGTATCATACATACTAATAATTGCCATTGAAGCCTAGATTAAAATTTTATTTTAATTTGCTATAAGTTAGTTTAGTTTGAAGGTATGCTTTAGTGATTTGGACTAAAATTAAGACATTAAACATAATATTAAAGAGGCAGAATTTTTCTCCATTAATACTGTAAGTCTGCAAAACTGAAAGATCAGAAAGGGTCAGTGTAGTCTTCTGCAAATAAGTGAGGCGCCCATAAGCAGTTCTAGGAATAATGGAAAAATTTGAAGACATTTAAAATTTTATAATTTTCTTTGAGATACAAACTCACTTTATCATCTATGTGATTTAAATATGTTTTGATCTATGTCAGGGTTGAATAAGAACAGTAGAAGAAATTGAGACCCCAAATCTGACAGCCAAACAGGACCTCAAGAGAATTGTGAATCTAGCAGTAGAAGCTGGGGTACAGTGTCAGGAGACACTGAGAATCATAACCAAGAACCTGCAACTCCGGCCTTAAGAAAAATAATTTCTGCCAAAAAAAACGGTCTGCAGATAAGGNTGTGCAAGGATGACACTGGTATTTTTTTAGACTTTTTTGTTGTTGTGGCCAGGAAGCAGAGCCATAGTGGATGCAAATCTGGAAACTTTATGCAGATTGCTTCTACTTGTTAGATATTCATGCTTGACAAAACTGTGTCCTAAAAAAACGGTCTGCAGATAAGGAGATGCTATTTCCATATAAGATTTATTTTATTAATTTAACATTTTCAGAGAAAAATCTGGGGAGCTGGGGACAGTTTAATAAATAACTCATTATTAATATGAAATATTTTGTTACCTAATACGAAACAGCAGAGTAAAGATAAACTTACAGTGAAAGTAGGAACTAAGAAATACTGAGTTAACGTTTTGGCTTGATGGAGGAACCTTGGCATACCCCCTTCTCCTTTTTTATAAGAAACTAAAGGATTGTGTGGATACCCCATCCCTGGAGGTGTTCAAGGCCAGGCTGGATGAGGCTTTGAGCGACCTGGTCTAGTGGAGGGTGTCCCTGCCCATGGCAGGGGGGTTGGAACTAGATGATCTCTAAGGTCCTTTCCAACCCAAACCATTCTATGATTAAAGTAACATGAATATTGCATTGTTTTTTCATGAAAGCTTTGTCTGTTCCGGTGATTTGGTATCTTTACTTAGAGGCATCATATTTTTAATTAGGTTGAAGATATTATTCTTTGAAGCCTTATAACTCTGAAGGGATAAATGAGATACATTACATCACCAAGAAAATACTAAAACTTTTTCTAGAGCACTGTCTCAAGAAGCTGTATAGTTATTAGAAGTTCAAAAGACTTTCCTTTTGATTGAGACTGGCAACATCTTCAGGTTTTATATGTGTGTTATCCAGGTGCTTAGTGCTTTTATAAAAGAGGTCTTTTTTTTTTTTTTTTTTCAGAAGAGGATTCTTACTTTTGAGGAGGGTGGGCTTGCATTTTAAATCAGGGAGAATAAGCTGTCTCTGAAAGAAATGAGTACTCTTTTGATTAAAGATAGCATCTATTTGCACAGTAACCTCATGATCCTTTTACAACACACTGAAAAGTCATTGTAGATGAGGAACTCATATATTCATCAGACTAGATGTAGCCTGGCATGTCCTCATTTTTTTTCTATTTTTGGTACATTTTATGGTGTTCTTTACAGTGGCAACTTCCCTGCAAAGACAGTTTAATATGTCTGGTAGTTGTCAATGTTGAGAGAAATGCTTGGTGAAATTCTTCCACTATAATTTTTTTTTCTAGAACACTTATTTGAATAAAGAAGTGCTTGCTCTTTAGAAAAGGAGAAACTACTATAGGTAATTTGGTGGAAACGGAAGCTTTTTCCCAATAATTCAAAATTGCAGTGAAGCTCCTGGGGTACGACTAGAAACTTCAGTGAAAAAACAATAGTGATCTACATCGCCATATTCTTTCCACTTAATTTTACTCTTTGAAAAAACTAAAATCCAAAAATTATTTGGGGATATAGGGTGATGAGATCCATACAATTTTGGATAAAATAGAAGGATAATATATTATGTTTATAATTAGTAGGCAGTGCAGAGTAGCTATAGCAGTAGCTACCTTAGATATAAATAAGGCTATCATGCAATAGAGGTCTCTGCATGGTAGTTTTTATCATTTTACAAATCTAAAAACTCAATTACATAAATGAGGTGAAATTGGGGGTGGGGGGGAGGGGAGAAGTAGCAAAAGGTGCTGTAGAATTTCTGCACCACAGTTTTTGTTCTAAAGAAAATTCATTAAAAGTAAAATGAAAGCTGGCAGCTGCAGGGTGAGCCCTGGAAATTTAGGTCTGTGTCACAGCTTGAAATTAATAACTCTACTAAAGCACTTGAAGCAAAGAATCACCTCTGTAATTTCCCGAAGACTTAAATTTAAAATACTGTGTGTAATCTACTATAATTGACCCTAATTCTCAAGGGAAAAAGAGCCTGAGTTCATCATTGCCATAATCCACACAGCAGATACATTAGACATTAATTTCTTCTGAAGGCTGCAAATAATTAGAAAAATAAAAGCCTTTCATTTATTAAAAGAACTACATAAATTCTGCTTCCTCTTGGACATGAGCAAAAGCACTAAGGCAAGATGATCTTACAATGGGAAAATATTTCAGGAAAACTGAGGCTGCAGTGTTTCGTTCAACCAAGCCATAACTGAGATATACCGAGATTGCAAGAAAAGTCAACTAAAAGGATTGTGGGAAAAAATGTGACCTTCCCAGTAGTCTAAGTATTTAAGACAATTGAATGTGTTCACACTCCTGAGGGTTCATGTGGTGGTGTTCTTTGCAGAACAATAAATTTGTAATTTATTATCTTGGAATGTATTAATATAATTTTACTGGCAAACATCTCAATAGTTAAAAAAACATTATTCTTCTGTACTGTATGGGCTTTAAAGTATGTTTAATGTTTTTCCATGAATGTATGAATACCAGTATATGCCATTGTTTAGAAAGTAAAAGAAAAATGTCTAGAACACATGGTGCTTAATTCTAAAAAATGAATGGCTACTTATCTGCTACATTATTAAAACTTTTTTTGGTGTTTATACTCATCCATTTGAGGGAATGCTTCTGATGATAGTTTTGGTAAGGCTGGATCAATTTTGAATTGAATGTCTTAAGAATTTCCACACCCACACTTCCACATATGTAAGTGAACAAAACTTACATAATTGAAAACATGAAGGTGTTGGCAGTATACTTAAAGAACTGGCTTTTGTTTCTTTTCTACTGTTGCTTAACTTAACTGTTAATTTTTTTTTGAAAATTATTATTTGTCTAAATATTTTTCCTCGTTGCTCTGTACTTAACAAGGTTGGAAGAACTAATACATTAATAAGTTTGTCTAAAAGGTTATTTCCCACTCTAGCTTTCAGTCAGATTTATTAGCTGTAGAGTGGCCCTTTCTTAGCCCTATAATCTGTGAAAAACACAGATATATTTTGGAATATTTTGGAGGATAGTATGACGAAAAAATAAAATATATGGGGGTTATACATTTGTCTTATCTTTTTATTGTCCAGTAATACTACTTTTGTGTATGTATTTCCTGATATATCTTTTTTTAGGTGTCAAAACTATGGGATTTTATTCATTGGCACCACAGTTTCCTTACCTTAAAAAAAATAGAGAACATTGAGTGCAAGTGCGTGCCCTTTTCCTGATTTTTAAATCTGTGAATGGATTTAATATTGTGAATCTACTTACCTATCTGTATTTTCTGCATTTGCTGTACAGAGTAGTTTTCAGGGTTGTCCTTGCAGAATTTTTCTCCTTTGATCTCCTGTAATCTCTTTCTATCCTGTCTGTTCTTCTCTTTCATACATACACTTTCTCCTGAACTACTTAGGTGTAAACATTCATTCAATGGCTATACCCATGATGGTGGTGCAAAAATGTGTTTCTTCTTCTGACACTTTAAGTGATGTGCTACATGGTATTCTATTCCCTACAACTTTATTATGAAATCTTAATACTGTTTGTTAAGATAGAGCTGGTTTTGAATGATCTGTGCCTCCTGTAACTTGCAGAACTTGCATCTTGTTTCTGTGTGATTCAACAGGCAACCTGGTAATTTTTGGCAAGGCAGGAGATAGGCTGGTTTGGGAACTCCTGTGTTGTGGAGAGGCAAAATACCACTGGGTAAGCTGCCTGGCGGTAGTTTTCTGTGGTACTCCATTATATGCTTCTTTTAGCAGGATTGGGACCTATTGCCTCCCTAGGTTTAGATAGTTGCTTTATGCTTTCTGTGCAAGATTGCCTCTTGACTCGTAACGAATTTGGAAGCCTCTCTCTTTTTTTCTTCCATGCCCACTTTGAGCACTATTTCTGTCTACACTAAAAACATTGATAAATCTCTTTGATATCACTTTATGAATGCATCACTATCACTTGAAGTTTGGGAGGTTTCTTAGTATTTCCGTTCTTCTTTCCCACTCTTCAAGTACTTTCTGGTCCCTTCAACAGCAACCATGTTGCTTGTTACTCTGGACTGTATCATGGTTTTGTTTCAGATCTATTTGTAAATATAATTGTTTACATGTTGCTGATTTGGGCATCATATCTGTAAGAGATGACATACTATATCTAACAACATAGGTACAATTTTCATCCAAGATCCCACTTTTCCTGTATTTTTATTAAAGCATCCTTTTTTTTTCTGCCCTAACAATTATAGTTTGTCCTTTAAGAGTACTGCCATAATGATCACTTTCCAGCCCTTTACTTTCAGCTTTCGGCTTTCCATTACTCTTTTTTTGTTAAATAGGCTATAAACTACTTCTGGTCCCTGGTTCAGTTTCCTTTTGTCTCTTTATCATCATTATTCACTGTATTTCTAGTTTTTGTTCTAGGAGATCAACTTTTACCCATGAAACATTCATGGTATTGACATTGCTTTCCCTTCTTTCATGATGCTTTTTTACTTGGGGGCATTTCCACATGACATATAATATTAATCTCATTTCCTTAAATACATTCTCAAAACTCTTCTCATCTATGATATATAGAGCACTGGGTTCATTGCCCATTATTTTTTGAGCAACAGGCTTGGACTATCATAACATTGCTGTTCATGTTCAATATCTTGTGGATTCATACAAGAAGCTATTGGGTTTTTTTCTCAATATCATGATTCCTACCAAGTTAGGCTGTTGATAATATAGTACAGTGTAATGTGCTGGAGAAGAACTTGCTCTTCAAAGGACACCTTCTCCAATTTCTGTTGCCTTTACCATATTGTTCAGCTTTCAGTGGGAGTATTTGCTTAGGTTCCTCTCAAGAGGATATCCAACCATTACTTTCAGTTTCACTTTTTTCTTATTGTTCCACCTTCTTGCAGAAACATTATTGTGTCCAGTGCTCATGGAGACCATGGTGATTTCATAAGGACACAGAAAAGCGTTTTTCCTTTTTAAAAAATGTTGTATAATCTTGAGTGTGTGAGGAAGCATACAACTTAGAAGCACTGAATGGAAAGAGATCCTTACCATTAGATCAGTTCATTTTTGGTATGCTTGCACAGTCTGGAAAAGGAGTAGCCCACTGCATGCAGACTTTAACCATGTCTGACTTCAGAAGCAGTTTGTAGTAGTTTATAACCACAGACATTATAATTTGAGGGTTACTATTTNGAGTTGCACCTCAAGTGCAAATTCTGGAGTGCTCTTCCTCAGCTTCTTATGGGAAACTGGGCTTTCCCATTTTCTTTAATCTATTAAAATAACACTAAGAGCCTCAAATAATGCTGTACAAGTTTTAGCTGAAGATGAAATAAGGGCCAATTTTTACCTTTGGAACCAAAATTTAAATTAGGATAAAATCTTAAAGGTAGATATAGCATTACAGGAAGGAGCAAGGAGGTGAAGGAAAAGGAGGCACGTATGCTAGCAGGATGTACATGCAGATAAGACTTTATTATAGAATAGTAATTGGTAATATCAGAGTTTAAATAATCTTCATATGAGTTATACTTTACTTTGTGTATTTAGAAGATCTGTATAAGACTAAAGAAAGCACAGG
>VZTO01019004.1:0-14924 GCA_013400615.1 Syrrhaptes paradoxus
AAAAAAAGAGAGAGAAAAGGTCTCTCCATCTAGAAAAAGCATCTAGCTGATATTTCCAGAACATAAATATGATTATCCGGGCTTCCTCCCTAATAAGTAGGAAGAGATAGTCCTCTTCAAATGTTGATATATCTAAGACTGAATTGCTTTCAAATGTCTCTTTCTTTTACTTTCAACTAACTACAGAGTCAGTTCATGATCAATAGAAACTCAAATTATGTGTTTTGAATAAGCGGCTAGAATTAAGGAGAATGAAACAAGGTCAGGGTGCGAGGTCTGAGAAATTGAATTTGTGCTTGCAAATCCATGACTCCAAAGGAGCAATTATGTCTCTCCAGTAAATATATTTATCATGGAAATTCATGACAAGGAGAAATCAAGTTGTGATCTAGCAGTAGAATTCCCATGTTAAAACAATAAAATGCTTTTATTTCTGAGAGACATTTCTGAAGACAAGCACATTTTCACCTTTCTAGTGTGAGAATTTTTGAGGAAAATGGTCCATATTAGTATATACATAGCGTATGTGTATACATGCAGATATGCAAATGCAGAAACACTTTGTGTTGTTTTTTATATTCAAACATAAAGAACATAGCACATCTTGCAGAAAAGGTAGGTGGTGTGAGATAGTCTGTCAGTAAGATGCAAAGTAATGATGGATGAGTATTTTCCTCAAGAATATCTCTCTTCAATCTCTTTTAAATATAGAAATATTAATTGTTGCTGTATTTTTCACAGTATCTCACACAGTTTTACCACCATGATAGAAGCCGGTGAAAGACCTTGTCTTCTAAATCTGCACAATAGTTGTACTAGATCAGCAGAAGGTAAAGATCTTACTCATCAAGTAAGATTCGAGTATTTCTCAGCTATGACAAGCATGTAGACTCAGCAAATACACTTCAAAGAAAATGTAGATATTGAAAAGGAACGAGTGAGCATAGATTCTTTTACAAATGCCTTTGAAGGCAATGCAAAATGTTACACGCTATGAATTCAAGCAGTTTAAATAAGTTGACATGGAATTTAGGACCTGAACTTATTATTTAAAAAACACTAATTGTTTTTTTTTTTATATTCACTTATTTTGGGAGGAGAGTGGCTGCAAATATTTATTGTAGAATAGATGAATATTTATATGACAGACCCTTGATTTAGGTTACACATTTAAGCTAGAAATTTGATAACACAGGCACCAACAGGTACTTTGTCTGGCATGCACACCGTTGCTGGACCTTTTCCACTTCATACAAATAATAAAAAAACAGCTTGAGACGTGGCTGTAATTCAACCATCCCCCTTTTGCTATCTGTACCAATGTTCTGCCCACCAGACTAATGAGAAACAGCCTCTGAATAGAGTGTTGGAGTATTTCTGAAGTGCAATTGGATCAGCTGCAAGAGGAGAAAATGAATCACTGTTCTTTGCACTGTTGTAGTTTATCTAGAAACTCCAAAAGTAGAGATACGGGTTCAAACCCCTGGGGCAGAGAAAGGATTTGAGATTTTCCACAAAATGCTGAGTCCTTAAACCACTGAACTAAGGGACTGGAAACAAGAACTGCTACCATTTATTCCTCTTCAGTTGCCTCAAATTATTTCTTCCCTTTTTTTTCTTTTTTCTCCGGACAGATTATTCGGTAAATTTATCCTACATTTACATACACAAACAGAAAAAGAAAATTTTAATTCATAAACTAATGCATTTCATCATATTCCTATAAATATTATACAATTTGGAAAAGAAGAAATAAAGAATCATTTTCTGAGAAGGGACTGAAAAATTCCCAAGTCTTCAAATTCTAGCTGCAGCATAAGTCTAGCCTTCCTATTGACGTCTAAATATCAACACAAGTGGAGTACAGGGATTGTAACTGTACTACATAAGTTCTCTGCAGGCCAGTCCTGTCTTTTGTCTTTTTTTTTTTTTAATATGACGATGCTCTTATGCTCAGTCTAATAATCTCTGATCCATCTGATAAGTCTGCTGGTGTGTCTCTGTTGATTTGTGTATAGCCACTTATGGATTAGCCTTTGATCTTGTGGAGTGGGCCATATTCATCTATGTGAATATTTTTCCCAAGTGCCATATACCATATTTTTATTCAGAACAAGAGTTATTNCTAATGCATTTCATCATATTCCTATAAATATTATACAATTTGGAAAAGAAGAAATAAAGAATCATTTTCTGAGAAGGGACTGAAAAATTCCCAAGTCTTCAAATTCTAGCTGCAGCATAAGTCTAGCCTTCCTATTGACGTCTAAATATCAACACAAGTGGAGTACAGGGATTGTAACTGTACTACATAAGTTCTCTGCAGGCCAGTCCTGTCTTTTGTCTTTTTTTTTTTTTAATATGACGATGCTCTTATGCTCAGTCTAATAATCGCTGATCCATCTGATAAGTCTGCTGGTGTGTCTCTGTTGATTTGTGTATAGCCACTTATGGATTAGCCTTTGATCTTGTGGAGTGGGCCATATTCATCTATGTGAATATTTTTCCCAAGTGCCATATACCATATTTTTATTCAGAACAAGAGTTATTGGTGGAACTAAAGATTCATTTCATTCTCTTTAATTTTGTGACCCAAATCAGGAAGTAACTAAACTGAGTAATGTAAATTATCATTCTTTTACTAAGTTTATATGAACAAAAGATTATCGTCTCAAAATAAAAATACTAATTTTATTACTTGGAATAAAGACGTGTTTCAAAATTCTTAGCATTTGGAAGCTACCACTGAGAAAGAGAACCCTAAGATCAAAATAATCTGTTCTGAACAGAATGGTAGCAGGCACATAAATCTACATCTTTCATATTCTACTTGCAAGGAATAAGGACTAGGAGCAAGCACACTATTTTTTCTTCTTTCCTAGCCAATTTTCTAAAATTGTTTCTTGTGAGGTTAATTTATTGGTAAATATATCTCTTCCTGCAACAAAAAATGGTCATTTAAAAATAGCAGTCCTCTGTGGAAAGACATTTAAAAAATCTATATGTTTGGCTTAATTGTATCTTTAAAATGGCTTAAATAATCCTTCCAAACATCCCTTCTTATTATCCAGGATTATGAATAAACCTCCAAAAAATTTTAAAATCTTTTAAAGGCCTGTTTCTCAGCTGGTATAAATTAGCATATATTCACTGAAATTTGCAACTTTGTGTCTTTGCTTCCACGTGTAGCTTTTGTTTTCACTTATTATACTGCCTTTATCTTGACCCATGAGGTTTTTGTCTTATTTTCTTCACCTGTCCCTCTGAAGAGAGGGAATAAGAGAGTGACATGGGGGCCATCCAAGGTCAAACGACCTCATTAAGGCTTTCAGCTTAAAAAATATTTGTGAAGATTTATATTTTAATGTAAATTATTTTGTATTTCAGTTTTTTTCTTGAGTTGAAAAGCAGAGAAGAGAAAAAGATGACCCAAGTGACAATCATTCTGTTGCATTTAGAGGCAAAATAAGGCAGAAAAATTATCAGTGGGATATTTCAATATAAAGATCACAAAAGCTATGTCAAAGCTTCTGTTTTCAATTCTAGAAGGATGATTGAGTTTTTGCAGACTTGAAATAATCTCTCCCTTGCTGTAGTCTAGTTCTTCGCCTATTAAAATCTGTGAAAATCTTCCAAAGTAAGAAAAATACCTCTAGCAGTAGTTTAGTCTTCCTTATTCTGTGTCTAAAATTGTTTTCTGAACTTGTGTTATTAAATGTTGAATGGAAACACTGCCTGAGCTGACTGTTTTCTATAAAAGATCCTGTAGATCTACTAAGTTTCTCTGTAGCACTGCCCCACTGCATGCAAAAGTGAATCCATCAAAGTGGATCAAGGTTAGCATTAGTAGTGACAAGTCACTTGATTGTTTGTGTGAATTAATTTGTTTAAAAAGAAATATTTTTGCAGACATGTATTGGCAGACATACTGTGCTAATAACTGAAGGTATTTTGTAGTTACAGTAACTGTAAAAAATTCCATAAATGTCATTCTGCTAGTATTTATGTGAAGAATAAGAACAAATTCAAATAAAAATTTAAAAATAGTACCTTCCAATTCAACCTTTACTGGTATTGAATAATAAATAAAAAATGGCACAATTAAAATGTTCTAAGAACTGGTCTCCACACATCCCAATGAAACAATTCTCAAATAATCCTCTTACTTTCAATGCACATGACAATAATAAAATACAGCAGCACAAAGTAAAACAGCAGTAGCTGCAGATCACAAAGCTAAAATCCAAACTCCTTAAAGCCACTTCTGTATTGATAGGCTTGTTGTCTCATTAATTCTCTCCCCAATGATTGGGTGGGGGCAGGGACTGTGTGAGCGGGTGTGTGTGGTTTGGCCCCCAGCCAAGGGCTAACCTGCCACAGAATGCTTGACAACAGCCTACTTTTTTTGGTTGCAGTTGCCTCAACATCTACTATTATATCTTGTCAAAATTGCCAAGAAGGGACAGGATAAGCATCTTGGAATTTTATTCATCTTTTAGTCCAAGAAGCCTGCAAAAATATATTCTTCTGACATATGGAAAATACATCTACTGAACAAATATGCATCCAGATCCAAACTATGTAGTGTTGCCGTGAACACATTATTTAAAAACATTGCTGTAAGTTGACAGAATTGTAGCCTCCTTTATTCAATCAACTTTTAGTGAAGCATTCATCTAGACAATGGGTAATCAAGGTTCAGTTCCTGTCATAGCCTGAGATTTCCTTCTCTCTGCCAAGAGTGCCATAACAACCAGACTATACATTTGGTTTGGCAAAAGTATTCCTCACCCATTCTGAGAAAGAGGATAATTCTTCAGCCTGATAGTTGCAGTATTTACTTGATTTCTGTTCCTTGCTTCCAGGCATACTTCTGTAGTATCTGTAGAAGCTTCTGACTGCAACATGGATGCCGCAAAGTCTGAGGCTTTTATGTTGAACTGAATCCTAAATATTTTTTAAAATGTAAGATTAAGTCTGAAAGAATTTTTAGACATACTACTGTCTTCAGATATTCATAGAGTTATAAAGCAGTACAAATGAGTACTTTTTTTATGTCAATTTACATTACTGCAGTAGAGCAACGATGAGGTCTGGCTGTGGAGTAAGGATTGTCTCTTGGGAAAAGGTGAAGGACTTGGGCCCTTCCAGCCTTTTTTTCTTTTACTATGTGATATTTCATCTTCACTCAATCTCAGCAGCACAGAGGGGAAGTGGATATTGGTACCTTCCCCGTGTATCCGACAGAAGGGAAGTTTTTGCTGTACCATTACAGTAGAGCTCAAGTACGATTCATGGACAGTCTCTGTTTCGGGTAGGTAGAGAGTATCCCAAATTGTGGGTCTCTATCGCCATAGCTAAGCTCAAGACATTGGTTTCATAGAATCATAGAATGGTTTGGGTTGGAAAGGACCTTAAAGATCCTCTGATTATGTCAATGCCTTCATTTGTTTTGGATTCAGCCTCTCAATGCCCTCTAGCTTTTCATGTTTTTCTTCATAGCTTGTTCATTTTTGGGGCTTTTTAACCTTCATTGTCCAATTCTGAGCTATTTTCAGTTTTTCTGCTTCTAGTACTGCAAGTTTGCACGAGGGTTGTACAAATGTGTAACAAAATCTCCTCCCTGTTCTCCATCTTCACAGTCTTTGCTTCATTGGACGGTTCATTTGGTGACATCTGGCTTTACAGACAGACGTGATTTCATGTGTTTTGGGGTCACTGTGCAGCCCTTACCCAAGGCACGTACAAAGGGGTCTTTTTCCATTCAAAGCAAGGAGGGGGTGACAGAGAGGCTTGGTGGGGACCTGGCAACCAGACAAGGTCAACCCACTACCAATACAGTTCTACCCAAAGAGATCATTGTAACTTTATATAAACAAAAAGTACAAAATTCTTCCCTCCCCACACACACAGAGCCACACACACATTACAAAGCAGTAACAGCTAATTTGCTAATATTATAAAGCAATTGTAAAGTAAATTATAAAGTAATTGTAAACTTAATTGCTGTAAGTTTCATGGTATTACTGCCTGCTCACTGCCTGTTCAACAAACAAAAGGAAAGTGCATCCAGCCTCTGAATTCTTAAAAAAGCCAGGGGGTGGGGGTAGATGAAAAAAACAGGAAAGGTGGGAGAAACCAAGCCATCAAATAGAGTAAAATGTCTGACTAAGAGTGTGATCAGCCTTGTCCTGTGTTTTCTCTCCACACACACCACATCTGTTTAGGAGAGTGACTTGTTATGTCATGTTTGATTTAGACTTTACAGGGCAGAAATCCTCTTTGTGCTGCATCTGAGGACTATACGGCATGTTTCCGTGTGAAAAATGTGACAGTCAGACAAGAAGAGTTTATCTCAGCAAGCAGAAGCCGAAGTGAAACACTCTAAAACATCTTTGTAGAAGCTGGGCTCAGGTACTTCACCAAGCTGAAGGACACTTGTCCTTTGAAGGCAGACATTAGTATGCACCCCAGGAAGATTTTACGACAGCGACTTTGTGTGTTTTTGGCAACACTAATAAAATGCACTTTTCTACCTTACTAAAATGACCATAATGAACTTAAATGTTTAAAAGCTTAAATTTTATTCCTTCTTTCCCTCTACCTTTTACAAACTCCTAAACATTGAGACTTAATTGAACTAGTAATAATGCAAAGTCAACCAGCCTAGAATAAAATAGAACTAGTGCCACTTTACAGAGAAATTTATTTTTGAGTTGCCATGTTTTGCACAATGAACTCTATCTGAAGGAAAAAGAAAAAAAAAAGAAAACTTGGAAAATGAGAGAAGGGAAAAGGGGAAATGGTTTTTTTTTTCCAAGTATATACAGGTCNGAAGGCTAGAAAGCTCCTATGTAGAAACCCATCTCTAGGGAAAAGGGGAAATACTTTTTTTCCAAGTATATACAGGTCCCTACGCTCCCCACTTCATCTGTGCAGGTTTGGAATAATCTGTAAAATACGTACTTTTTACATGCAAGTTTCACATACCTTTGGCCAGTTAAAACTGTCTTGATATTTATAAACTGTATTTTCATTTAAGAAGAAGCATTTATAAGCTCTTGGGTTTTTTTTCCTTTTTTTTTTTCAAGGACACCTAACTGGAAGGCAAGAAGCAATATTTTCATGTTTTGCAGAGACAAGAAAAAAAACGAGCAAACATTTATGTGTTTTCATTATTTTGTTAGCATTTCAAACCAATAACTGTCAGATAAATGAACTGTTAGGGTTTTTAGACAAAAATTTCAATTGTGAAGTAATTTATTTTGTATAAGAGAGTAAGACTATTTTATTCAGCAATNTGAATTTCTTAATTATTTATTTTAAATTTAAGAAAGAATTTTATAAATAAATTTTTTTTTTTTTGGTAGCATTTTTCTGCCAGTAGAGAAAAGCTTTATGATAGAAGGATAGGAAGAAAAAAATTCCACCTTTTAAATCTTCTGGTTTTCAACTTAGAAAGAATTTTCTTTTGAGAGATAGAATATCTGGATTAAAATGAACAAGAGCCTTTCACATCACACAGAATAACATATGTGCCTTGATTTCTAATCTCTTGAAAGACTGTGTGTCCAGAGTTTGGGTAAGTCTCTATCAAATCTTTTTAACAGATGGATGTCTCTAGCCTCACTTTTAAAAATGGACTAGAAGTACTCCAGGGAAAACCATACCTGCAAAGTGCAAAATCTCAAGGAAACATCTTTCAGGAGGCATAGGTACGATGCCTACACTTGAGAAAAAAAAAAAAGTGAGATTTGGGTAACTGTAATATCATCAGAAATTCTGGCTGTCTTGTTTTATCTGCCTGAAGAGTATTTGGGTCTGTGCCTCATGATCAGAATCCTAGAGGAGGAATGGCATGGCTGTGCTTCAGTTTGGCTTCAGTCAAGTGACAAGAGCCATCGGTGCCCACAGCGCTGGGGATGGCAGCAACTTGGGAGCAGGGAGACCTGCTGCTCATCCAAGCACTCCTACCGGGAAAGCAGGCTGGCTTGCTCATGTTACAGGGAGCCTGAACTGCTCTAAAAGGGGATGGACAACCCATGGGCACTCAACTGTGCCACAGCAGCACACTGTCTAAGCCTTGGGAGGTGTAACACCCAGATTTGGGGCAGGGGCTGGAGGTCCTGCTTCCACACTCATTGCAAAGTGATCATTGCAGGCCACTGCCAAAGGGGTTTAAGGGTGAGGTTTTGGGATCAGGAGTTTCCTATGGTCCATCTGTATGACTATTTGCCAAGCTACAAATTCACTCTGACAGAGAGAATCTTGTTCCGTTGCACATGCCCTTTAATCCATCCTTCAGGTGTAGTCCATAGTAACTACAGATGTCTCATAGGTGCATTAACAGATTTACCCCTGTAATGAGACATTTGATGGAATTTTACATGTGGGCTTTTTTTAGAATGTGATAGCTTCAGAAGTTTTATGTTTTATCTTACCTTTTTATTTGAGTGGGAAAAAAAATCAAAATATTGCGTCCAAGAAGCTTCTGTGGGAGTGGTTCTGGCTGGGTGTCTGGCAGGGGAGTGGGGACAGTTATAGGGGAGGAGGAAGTTGTTAACAGTGAAACCTTGGCGTGGGTGTAATAGGTTATTTAATCATTCTGCTAATACTGTTGATGTTAACAAGAGCAGACCTGTCAGCAGTGTAGCTGAACTACTGACATTTGTCATCACTTGTCAGCTCTCACATCTCTTTATGACCGGGATTGTATTTCCCTTGAACGCCAGGTTTTTGAGATGAGCCCATTTATGATACTCAACGGGCAAACACAGGGGTACAGTGGAGTGGATTTCCCTGAGTAATTATATCTGTCAGCAGTGGCAATATTTATGATCCAGATTCATTACCAAGACATGGAAGATACCAAGACTCTACCTGTAACTTCAGAATGAGTGACTGCTGCTGTCAAACACTGAATGCCCAGAGGAATGGTGGGGATGGTGGCTTTCAGGGATCCCAGCAGGAGTGGCAACGCGCTGGCAGGAAACAAGCAAAGAAGTTGGTGTTTCCTTGACCCATACCTGCAGAACCGTTAGCCTCGAGCAACACAGCATGATTGGCTTCGGCATGATTGCTTTTTGAGTGTTAGTTTGATTCCCATACACAGCCTTTCGAGGACAGAATGAAAACAATTATTTATAAATACAGTCCCAGTTTCTCTCTGTTCTGCTATCTGGTTTAACCGAGGGCAGAGGATCTGTAATGTTGGAAGAGTTGAAGTGTCAGGTATGAAATCTCAGATATATTTATTTATAGGTATATTTGCAGGTCCCCAGTGGGTTGGCTCAAAAGCAGGCTGAAACACAGCGTGCTCTGTGACCTTTGTTCATAGGGGCCTTATGATACCCATAACCCAGAGCTGACACGTTGAAGACACCTAAAAAACCCTTGTCCATCCTCCATCAGTGACACGATACTTCTTCAAGGCATGCAAAATATATGTTGGTGGCTTAAAGCTAGCTAAGCAGGCAACCTGTGACCATTCCCAGCTCATCCACAGTGCTTGTAAATCTGCTGTTTGTTTCCTAAAACGAAGAATAAGTGCTAACTTATTGGACCAGGGTTGGACCAGATGATCTTTGAAGGTACCTTCCAACGCAAAACACTCTATGATTCTATGATAAACCCACACACAATACTTTGGAGATTAGGTATATTACATCCGACACAGGCACGGCTGAAGCACACACCTACAATTAAAATGCAGAGTAGAAGTAATCTAAATGAGTTCTACCATTGACTTTAAGTCGGTGTGAATCCATGATCTCACATAAAAAGAAATGTATTCTGGTTTATACTTATAATCTGTTTGGTTTCTCTTTCTCAAAAGTAAGATTTATTTTTTTATGTCTCCCTAGTATTACCTAAACATGGTCCAGCATACAATTGTGTTTATATACTGTTTGAAGAAAAGAACACTGCTTTTATTTAAGTTTGCACTATGTGAATTTGCTCAAGGAAATCTGATGGGGATTAGGGAGGTAAAACAGATGACACTGGTACGGATATATTTAAATCAACTAATGCATATGAAAAGAGATTTTCTGTAGGGGGAATATCTATAAACACATAATTTGGTTAAAAAGATAAGACCTAAAAATGCTTTCCTTACCACAGCAATATGGAACTATTTGCATTAACATTTTGAAACCATTGTTACAGGATATTGCTCTTAAACCTTTACTACTATTAGAAAAATAATTAACACTGAGGGGTCTGACAAGCTTCTCAAACTTTCAATTCACAATCTGTGCATTTAGTTCAGTATGCTTGTATCTGTCAAAACCAATTAAGTAAATTAAAAGTCCCATTTCCTGATGTAAATTATTAATTTTCTATTTTTTTACTATATTTTAAGATATTTACTAATTGCTTAAAAGCTCTCTTCTATGATTCTGATTCTATGATTCTGTGATTTAAAGCTATCCCAGGTTTTCCAGGACCATGCCCGGTTGGGTTTTTGGTGTCTCTAATGCTGGAGATTCCACAGCCTCTCTCAGCTCCCTGTTGCCGTGTTTGACCACTGCTGTGGGTTCACCTCATCTGACACCCGAGCACCCACACAGCTGCTCCTGCATTTTGTCCTTTCTTAAACACTCTTTGTTCAAGATATCATCATCTCGGCCAAGGGGCTCAACCGTGCCCTGTGGCGAGTCCTTTGGAATTTGTCTGGAACCAGCTGTCTGGCACAGGGCATCCCCTAATCTGTCTCACAGGGGCCACTCCCCTCCCAAAATATTGAAATGTTCTTTTCATTGGTTTCTTTTAAAATCTCTTTACTCGGGTGTAATACTTGTTCTGACTAATCCCCATTAAAAATTGCTTCAATGTTCAAATCTTTCTACTGGTCTCTCTTTTAAACTTTGAAGCAAATAATTAACTTAATTTTCACTGCTTTTATACTGCCTAAATTAATATTTTAC
Source organism: Syrrhaptes paradoxus (assembly GCA_013400615.1). NCBI lineage: Eukaryota > Metazoa > Chordata > Aves > Pterocliformes > Pteroclidae > Syrrhaptes > Syrrhaptes paradoxus. The sequence goes on from VZTO01019004.1 coordinate 10,929, forward strand.
ATTCTTATTACCTCTTATACTTTTTGATTCTCTGTCAGAATTCTTGCTTTTGACTCTTTCATGAAAAAAAATAAATGGCAAGCCGTGAAGGAAAAAAACATTTCTCAAACAATTTTTTTCTTACACAAAAATACGGTTTGTGACTATTTCATTATAACAGCTATATACAGAAACTTTAATAATAATAATAATAATAATATCTTTAAAAAGTTTCTGTGTCTTGTCTTGCTTAGAGACTCCCAAAATCATCATGTAAATGAAAAAATCATTGCTAAGGGATGTTATAAATGGTCACTACCTCCAACAACTCTGGCGCAGGACTGCTCCTGCCCGTTTGCTGGAGCCCAGCCCCATGCCCAAGGGACACAAGGGACACATGGAAGTTTACCTCATAAGGACAAGACTCTTTTTCTGTCATTTGCCTCATCTAGAGGTATAAATTGCTATACAACCCCACAAGCTCCTTTTCAAAACACAAAAAAAGATATTCAGAGGAAGAAATCTCTAAATATTGCTCACAGACAACGTTTAATTTAAATTGCTGCATTCATGGAGTTAGTCTATTTTAGTTAATCTTGCCCTCCATTCCTAATCTAGCATTATGGAAATGGTAGCAAAGTTTGGGGTCCTTTTGTTTTGTTTGGATTTAATTTTTTTTTAACTATTATTTACAAGGGTTTTGTAATTTATCTTTAGCTGCCTTTGCTGCCATTAGTGGCTACAAGCTTTTAATGAAGTTATAATTTTATTCCACGCCTAGCAGGAATTCTTACTAACTGCTTTAGTATTGTGGCCTGAATTTATTTGGGGTGCATTGGAACTAATAGCAGTGGCAATCCATGTTTCATAACTGGAAACTCCAGCTGTCAAGAGCACATTTACATTTCTTCTTACTTCCACATTTATCACTATGGAGTGAGTCTTTGGTGTACAAAGGGATAAGTTGTAACTTTTTTCTGAAATTATTTAATGCTGTTTTCCTTCTTTTTTTATTAGGCTTTCTTTTTTTCTGTGTAAGCATGATTAATTGCTCTGTAGGACACATCATCTTTACCAGCTGTTTCTTCTTTGCTTCTAGGCAACCTTTATAGGCTAATTTCCCTTGCCCAGTCTGAACTACTTATTTTAAATTGGGCAGAAATCTGTTGCAGCAATGAGTATTTGAATGTTAAATACGACACAAGATATTGGTCATTCATTCATTCTCTGTAGCTCATGGTATCTGATAAATCATCAGCTCTCAGGAGAGGCCATACATGACATTATTTTAGTGTAAATGATGTATCCACTCACTTATTTTCTCTCCTCTCCCTGAAAGTTTTACTGAAGATCGTGTGACACTTACATGTTAAAAAATTCATATTTGAAAAGAATTATCTCATTGTAGTCCATATTTGTTGAGCTTTCTTAACAAACTAAATCTAAAACTAGCCCCTTAAACTGAAAACTGGTGTCTGATTACACTGTCTTTTGCATAACATTTATCTTCCCATTTTCAAATTTTTTTTCTTAGCAGACCAGGAGTCAGAACTCAAAGAAAGAGCTCTGTGCTGCAGAGACATTAAACCTCTAAATCTCCAAGGATTCCTCTAGCACATGTATTAATGTGATCTCTCTTTATTCTCACAGAATTTGTATAACCAATGTGATAAATGTGTTTGTAAAAAAATTATAACAGTTCAGCAAGGTATTGACTCAAGTGATTTGGGGCTATGCATAATATATTTACATATAAATTTGAGAGAACACAAGAGGATAATGAAGTAAATAACTGCAGAAAGATCACAGACTTTTCATCAGCAAAAGCAGAAATCTTTATAATGGCTGTGCACCTGTTGAAAAAGAAATTAATACAATTCCAAATTATTTTGTTAAAGGATGAGCTACTTCTCCAAAATGATTTTTTTTTAAAGTTTTACTCCCCCTATTATCTGTTTATTGAGAATTATACTCCTGTACCTAACTAGCTGGTGTGCCTCTGTTATAAACACAAGCTTCACCTACCTACACTGCCTTTTGAGTAATCTTAAGACTATTGAACATACCAAACACACTTTTCTACCGTGTATAAACCGAGTCAGTACACATCCTCCAGAACACACAAGAACATGTTCAAGACACAAACTTCCCACCAGGTGCAGACATCATGGGCTGACCGCAAGTGACCCACAGAATTCTTCAGTCTGTGTGGCTGGAAGGCTGGCAGGAGGCAGAGCAAATTGAAATTACAACTGATCTAGAGACTGCTCTTTAGACACAGACACGATGACCACTGCTAGAGTTTCCAAAATTCACGTTGTTCAGTTGCTGTCACACAGTTATGTGTATCTTCAACATAAAATTGTGCCATTCCTGAAGCTTTGCTTCCCTCACTCTGAACCCATGTGAATTAAATGAAATATATTTCACAGGTTTGACTGTACTGGATAATGTCATTTGAACAGTGAAGTCTCAGTATATTTCAGGATGTATTCATTTGAATTTCTTTTCCAGCTCTGTACCAGCCAATCTTTTTTTTTTTTTTTTTTTGTGTAGGATTGACACAGAAAAGAGAAGTTAGGCACATGCACATTATCTCGCACACTGAGGCCAGTACCCCAAGAAATATTGTATTATCATTGCTGGTAACAGGCCACAGATGTTGTAGTCACCCTGCAAGACCTCAGGACAAGTACTTGTCAGGCTTTTTATCTGAACTTACATTGGTCTGTCTGGACCTTTTTTCTCAGTTTTTGTAGTTATAAAGGTAACTGTCTTGCCAAAGTAAGTTGTCAAATAGAGTAGATATATATAAAGATTCTAAGTAGTGCTTGGATTAATGTGTATGTGCTCTAGGAAAGTATGTATTTAAAAATCAGGAGAATTCATACATAAAAATTTATCATAGTACAAATGGTTGATAATATATTACCTTATATAAAATATGCAACCAAACATACCACTGAAAATCAACAGCCTGGTTTTCAGATGGTGTGAATAAGTATTCTACCTGTCACTGAAACCACACCAAAGCTGACTCAAATCCACTTCAGACAGCAATGTTATATTACTTCTTAGTTTTCATAGCTCTTAAGGTCTTTATAGGTTCAGTCTGTGGTGGTGTTTTGTGACAATCCATCAGAATAAACTTGAAAAAAGAAATTAGAGAGGTTCAGTCACTCAGAGTTCTCGAGTTGCAGTGATTTCTAAGCTACCTCCCTGATATGTTATTGTGTCTGTAGAAGTAATTAGTGCAAAAATCCCAGACATCTTTTATGAAATTAAAAGTTGATTGGATCCCCATTCTTCTTTGTTTTCAGTATCTTATGACAGAATATTAAATAAAATGCAGTGTAGTAAAACCAGCTGAACTAATCTGATGTTAGCAGGTGAAATCCACTAGATTTGTATTAATGCACAGCAGAAAGGGATTTTCCCCAAAAAACACATTTTCTGTACTGTCTGAGTTCTATCTTATACCCCTGTGTTCATCTCAGAGAGCTGCAGTATCCATGCACAGGAGAGTATATTTACACATTTCTATTTCCATATTTCACTGTAAAACGTATTTTCTCCAAAATTGTGGTCATGTGCCAGTTTGGTGTGTTCAGGGGGAGAAGGGATTACCACACAGTAAAGGCTTCATAGGATCATGTGCTCAAAACAGGGTCAGCTCTAAAACTAGACAACATAGCTCAGATTTTTCCAGGTTGCATCTTGAAAACTTCTCCAGACCCTGCTGTACAGACTGTATACTGTATATACAAACCAGACTTGTAACAGACCTAAAACTTCCCAAAACTGCAGGATTTTTATGGGAAATGGAGGGAGATGACTACCCTGAACTATTGAGTTGATATCTTAAATCTTTAAATTGTGTTGAAATTAATCGAGCTTTAGATGTGTGTATTTATTTCTCATTGATTGTAAAGGAAAGCCAGGGTACCTAGGCTGTTCTGTTCCAGATGAATACCCTGTCTACCTTATGGATTAGCAATGAGTGATGATAATTTTGCT
>VZTO01019004.1:20601-36465 GCA_013400615.1 Syrrhaptes paradoxus
AAAAAAAAAAAAACTCTGCTTTTGTTTATTGAAGCTGAAATTCCTCCAGTAGTCAGATGCAGAAGTAGGTTTATCTACCTATTAACATCCAAATACACTCTCAGAATACATGATCTAAGTGGATGCATTGGTAGTTTCTACATAGCTTAAATTCCATTGTGAAAAATATTTAATACAATATTTAGCTCAATGCAACTAAAATTGTTGTGACATTGAAACTAGTGAGGCAACTTACCCAAGGCAGTCCAGCAAACAAATAGAAGATCTTGTCTACGAATGCCAGTCCACTGTTCTGTGCACTAGGAAACAATATTCCTCATAAATATATATTCAGTACTTTTTTCTTCAATAATTTTGTTACAAATACAGAGAATATTTTTTTTAATCTTCCTCTTTTCTTCTTCCCTCACAATGGAAAAATAAATCTCCTTTACCGCTGAAATCCGTCTTATTTAATTAGCCTAGTATTTCTTAATGGCTTCTCAAATGAGTGAAATTAGCGGTAATAATGGAATAGCTAAGTGGTATTAAAAGGGAAATGCCTGAGAAATTAAAAACATATGTAAAAGATACAATGGAGACAGCTGTAATTAAAGACTTGTCGTGCCTTCCACTACCATAGCAATGCTGAACTAAGAGGATTTACCTTAGAAAGGCTTCAAGCATTTGAAGATAGGGAAGAAAAAAAGAAAAACAACAAACCCAATCCTTGAAATATATGCTAAAAGGCTAAAATTAAATAAGGAACAGATGAGGTACAAGTACAAAAGAAAGAAAGGAGAAAATGTGAGAAATTGAACTCTGTGAGGTACATTAAGAGCATGATGAGATCTCATTTATGTCTCATTTTTTACTGAATGAGCAATATAAAAAAAAAAAGAGACAATTTTACACGGGTAAGGGCATTTTTGTACGAAACGCATCTACCTGTCTGACTTCATATCTACATTCTCCCTTTAATTTTTAATTCTTAGTTTGCAAAACATGCACAGGAAGAGATTTCCCATCTTTCAACTCACACAACCCATATATCTCATTATCAGAATAAACACAGCAATGAAAGGACACGTAAAACCATTTGGCCTTTTCTTCTCATGTATTTTTCAACACCTTCAGAGTACATTACCAGATTTTTTGGAACAGCGTACAAGAAAAATGTCACTAGCTGATATGTATAGAAGGGTGGATTGAATGACAGAAAAATTATAACTTAGCTGCTTCCATGACATATGTTTATGAATAGAAATTAAAAAATACCCCAGAGAGACAGAATAATTTTATGAGTTCTATGCTGATTCTCCCCTGTAAGCAAAACTTATTTGACAGCATAATTTTTTCTTCCATTCTTAATCTCAAATACCTAGTTTCTTCAGTTAGGAGGAAAAAGTTATGACCTATTTATCTGTGTCTGTGTGTCTGCGGGTGTGTGTGTTCATAAGCAATATGAAAATATGAAATATCAAAAATGAAATATCAAAATGTGTGTATCTCTTTCAGTTCTCAGTATAAATGTCTCCAACTTGAGACAGAAGGAATAAACTGGGAGCTTGTATAGCTAGGAAACCAACAGAAGCCTGACAGCTCCGTGTAAGCCCCGATGGTTGATGATTTCACAGTGATTTGGAGAAAGTGTTGCCTGGTTTGGGTAAACTTGTAGGAGCAAAGGTATGGAAAACAGAGCATAAGCATTGTAACCTGAAATTTCAAAACTTTCCTTTGGAACAGTTGACATAAAGAAAGCCTACATTGTTCTGTCAGTAACTGAGTAATCTTCATTATTCTAGGGAAAGGGAATAGATCACTCTTCCATTTTGTCATTGTTATTGTGCTACGTTATGATACTGAAACTTTCAGTAAATAAACGTGTTGATTTCCAGACTGTAATGAAAAACCATTTCTAACAGTCTTATTCACATAGCTGAGAGACTTCATCGCTTTGGAAAAACTTCTATTTATGCCCAGAAACTATTTAATGAGTAGTGCCAATTAAAAAAATAAAAAAGTCCTCGTATCAAAGACTTTAGCAGTGACTATAACTGGCAACAGCACTGGTAATAGTAGAAATAATCACTTAATTGGCATCCCTAGGGCAGCACTGCATAATATTAATAGTTCTTATGCAACATTTTTCATCTGAAGATCTGAGAGTGTTTTACAGTGGAAGGTAAGTCTCCTTATCTTCTTCAAAAAGAAAATTGAGGTTTTACAGCAAGCTATAGTGTAGGTTTGACCAGAATTCAAGTATGTCAACTCCCTGTCCATGCTTATCTGCCACAGGTGATTCACCTCTTGTTTCAGTCACCAACACATCAATTAGATTATATTTCCATTATAAACAGTAATTTCTGTATAGAGTGAGTAGGTATATCTGGATGTGTGATTCAGTTGCCTATGTTCGGAGGTTGAATGTTATTTTTTTGAGATACCTTAGGTTATTCAATGCTTTCACATGCAGATATGGCAGAAGACCCAATTTACCTATAATTTTCCAGAGCAGCAGTTAAAGGCCAGATGGAGTAAATTGGGACATCTAAAATGTCCCTAGGAAATGGTGTTTAAAGAACAGACTCCTGCCACAGCTAACTAGATTAAGGAGTATAATGTAGGGCAACTTAATAGCTCACAGTGATCATAGTGGGAGCTTAGACTTTTGACTTGCATATATCTGAAGCTCAAATCTATCCAAATAATAGCTTTGACCCAGTTCTACTTCAAAAATCAGCACTTATCTGGCTATCTGTGAAGAAAAAAGAAAAAAGTCTTTCAGTCTTTTTCTTTTACTTCTATGCAAAATATTTCCCTCAACTAATATTCCCCATCCCCTGCAAAGGCACTTTAGAGTGTATAAATGTCCCAGATAATCTCATTCCCCTGAACTGTGTGGTAAATGCTCACTGTAAGTTAACTGGTATCTTTAACTGGTTATCTGTATTTCTGGGAAAAAAAAAAAAAATGAAGCAAAATATTATTATACAAAATAGTCCAGCCTTCTAATGAACTTTTTACAATACTATTAAAATAACTCTGAAAAAGGGATGCAATTTATTCAGCTTTGTAGATGGGCAATCTAATGCAAAGAGGAGGAAATAATGTGTTCAAACCACACAGGACCTCTCTAAGAGACATTCTGTTCCAGTTTTACAAGCAATTTCACTGAACTGAACAACTAGAGGGAATCAAAAATCAACACTGGTACCTCATTTTCCTCTTTTGAATTTCCACTCTTATGTTGGTTTTAATGTCATTCAGGATGTTACAAAGAATTAATAATGTTGATCAAAACATTTTCCTTTGGTTATACTTTTTTCTCCATCAACTCTCACCAAGCTAGTTGCCCTAACCCCTAAACTACCTGTGATGATGATATTGTATTCCTAATGGAAAAATGAACTTTAAGTGCACAGAAATATTTAAAAAACGATAGGCAGACCCAAAATAATGAAAACTATCCGCTCTATATCTTTAAGGATCATAGGCTCACAGATTTGTTCCAATGGGAAAGGACTTCAGAAGTTCTCCAGTCCAACAGTCCTCAAAACAGGGTGAGCTCTGAGGTGAGATCAGGAAGCTCAGGGCTTTGTTCAGTGCACTATAAGCATTTTCAGATCTTCAGATGAAAAAAATTGTGTAAGAACTATTAATAGGTCCTAAGTATGCCAAGTAGGTGTTTAACTTGTAGAATTGTAGAATCATAGAATGGTTTGAGTTGGAAGTGACCTCAAAGATCATCAAGGTCCAACCCCCCTGCCATGGGCAGGGACACCCTCCACTAGCCCAGGTTGCTCAAAGCCTCATCCAGCCTGGCCTTGAACCCCTCCAGGGATGGGGCATCCACAGCTTCCTTGGGCAACCTCTTCCAGTGTCTCACCACCTTCACAGTGAAAAATTTCTTCCTAATATTTAATCTAAATCTACCCTCTTTCAGCTTAAAACTGTTACCCTACAACCTATCACCGGATGTATGCTTCTCATTTTTATATTTCATTACTCTTCATATTGATCTGATGAAGTCACAAGGTCACAAGAACTTTTCGCCCTTGAAACTATTTGTGAACCTTTTGACTGGAACTCTGCTGCATCATGAATGAAACACATTCAGTTCCAAATCCAGCTGAGCCAAAAGGTTATCTCACATTTATCCCACCCTGACCTCAAAAATACAGACTAAAAAGAAATGTAAAAATAATTATTTTCCCAAATCAGATAACTGAGGTAAAAGCCATAGATGTGTCTATGACTAACTAGTAGCAAAATAATAACAAAGTCAATCAAAACTACCAAAACCTACACAGGATAGCTCTGATATTTTACAAGGAAACAAAAATTGTCCAAACTGACAATCTGAGACATATAACAGGGATTTAACAAAAAATACAGTTAGTTGTTGACATCTGAGTGTGTACTCAGCACATGTGTAATGTACTTAGCCAGCCTACAAGTATATGAGGTACATGATGCTCAGCATTTAAAATTAATGGAAAAGTCTATACATTATTAAAGAAGAAAGAACTGTGGCTGGCATTCGTTAGATTGGTAGGTGTCTGTACTTTGGGTATTTGAGATCAACTTTGGAAAGGTACTGTTAACAGTGGGCCAACATAAATTACCAGTTCAGGAATGATCAAGAGGGGATGAGTCTTTGGATTAGAAAGATCAAAGTAGGAAAGAGAAGTTGCTCTTCTTTACCTTTCTTTACCGTATTGGGTTTACACGGCGAGGTTTTGGCAGCAGAGGGATGGAGGGCAGGGCTGCATGGGTGGCTTCTATGAGAAGATGTTAGAAGTTTCCCCTATGTTGGATAAAGCCAATGTCAGCTGGCTCCAATTTCACAATTTCACAACATTTATTCATCTGCCTAAATAAAAGCATCTGATTCCATTTGAAACGGCTGACCTCCAGCTGTCAATGAAGAAGGGCACTAATGGCTCCTAGGTCCTTTGCCATGTCTGCCCATACCATGTGGATGTCCTGGATATAACAGCATGCCTCAAATGACATTAGGTGTGTGATTAGGCAACCATCACAAATCAGATTTTTATCCATTAAGCTTATCTCCAGCTGTTTAAAGTTGAAAATTAATTTTAGATGAACTCTTTAAAAAATTACTTGTTTTATCCAGAAAAAAAAATCAAATTAAATAATCATCAAATCATATCAAGAAAGTATTTTTTTGGTATTTTAACTAAAATCTTCAACTCCTTAGACCTTTTGTCTAGAAATATGGTGAAAAAATAAATATTTGAGGATCAACTTAACTTAAAAATCATCATGTATTCTTTTCAAAATCAGATTATTTAAATTAAAATCAACTTATTTAAGTTCAATCTTAAAATAATAGTCTTTAATAAAGTAGTGCTTCAGTCAGCTAAATAATACTGGACACAAAGTTTTGAATGGACCAATCTCTGATATTTACTTTTTTTTTAATCAAAAGCAGTTATTGCTAATCAAATTAATATTTATGTATGGGCCATCGCTTATAGGTTTTTGTCTATGTATTTTCATATATTGAAGACTGAAAATGTATGTCTGTAGATTAAAAAAAAAGGGGGGTTGGGAAGCGGAATGGCCAAAGCAAGGTTGTAAGCATTTTATCCCTCTTCACCTTGGGTGAATTATATTTTCCTTTTTTCCTACATCTCAATATTAAAAGAATTGTCCTGTATCACTCTTTGAATTTTCTTAACTGTTAAATATTTTTTTCTTTTAGTGTGACTAGTTTTGATTTATATTCTATTGCATGTTGACTGTACTTTCACTCAGTGAAGAAGCAGAATTCGTTGCAGTTGAACTGATGTTAGATCTTCAGATACATGAATGTTACTATAATTATGTAATTACGCATAATTGTAATTACACACATGCACTTACAATTATACATAATTTTAATTACACATTATGTAATTGTACATAATTGTAACTATGTAACTGTGCCACAGATTCATAGATTTTAAAGATTAAAAAGATCTACTGCTTTGGGTTCCTGCTTTATTCTGGTGCATGTGCAGGATTGTTGATTTTGCTGTACCAGTATTTCTTACAACCTCCTGAAAACCATTTTAGGATGACTTAGAGATCATAATGTCAGATCTCTTGCCAGTGTTAAAAAGCTAATACCTCTAATCTTTTAATATATTTTCTCATATTTAGCCTCTTCCCTACTACCTACTCTTACCATAACTGTTATAATATTGTTCCTATATATTCAATAAAGGACACAAATTCAGCCTGAAATTATTATAACTGTTCACACACAAAATAAACATTATTTTTTTAATGTCCAGCTGCATCAGGGTTTATGTTCAAAGAATTTATCTCAAGTATTTTTTTTTCCTCAGAGTCATACTCTGTTCTTTGAATGAGATGCAGGTTCAGTCATCAGAAGTGGAAAGGAAAAAAAAAAAAGGCCAGTTTTCACAATGAAGAGTAAATTCTTCCCTTTTATCAGTGCATTTCCATTAATTTAATTTTTTTCTGGTCTAATTCAATGTAATGACAGCCAGCTAGATATAAATAAAGCCAATCTAGAACATAGGATTATTCAAATTATTGAGATTTAGGCATCGCTTTCTCAGTTTCACATAACATTAAGCAAAAGGCTGAAATTTAAGCAGCCAGCTCAGAAAATCAGCAAAATTGCTAGACATGTTCAGAGTTTCTCTAAAATTGTGCTAGGATAATGTCTGTGATTTTTTTATTATTTATTTCTAAAGCCTCTTAGACAGATCCTGGACTGATCTCCAAGATATCACTTTCAACTCTGAAATGATCTGCTTCACATGAGTTCAGGAAAGTAATCTAGAGTATGTTAACTAAGGAAATACTGTAGTAGAACATCAGTGTTCAATTGAAAATTACATCAAAAAGAGTCAAAGAAGAAAGATAATATTGTTTTCAGAAGTTACTACATATGTTCCTGAGGTTTATGTTTGTTGTGGTTTAATCACAGCGATTAATAAGCCCCACACACACACTCACTAATTGCCCAGCAAGTGGGATAGGGGAGACAATCAAAAGGGTAAAAATGAGAAAATTCATCAGTTGAGATAAAGGCAATTTAATAGGTAAAGCAAAAGCTGCACACACAAGCAAAACAAAAGAAGGAATTAATTCACTGCTTCCCATCAGCAGGAAGGTGTTCATCTCCAGAAGTGCAGGGCTCTATCATGCATAACGATTACTTGGGAAGACAAAAGCCATCACTCCAAATGTCCCCCCCACCCCTTCCTTCTTCTTTCCCCAGATTTATATGCTGAGCATGATGCCAGATGGTATGGAATATCCCTTTGGTCACCTGGGATTAGCTGTCACAGCTGTGTCTCCTCTCAGCTTCTTGTGCACCCCCAGACTACATGATGGTGGGGAGGTGTGAGAAGCAGAAAAGCCCTTGACTCTGTGTCATCACTGCTTGGTGATAACAGAACATTCCGATATTATCAACACAGTTTCCAGCACAAATCCAAAACATAGCCTCGTACTAGCTACTATGAAGATTAACTCTATCCAGCCAAAACCAGCACAATGTTAAATACGTAAATTATTTTTTTCCTCACTTTTGCATATCCGAGAATTAAAGAAAAGTCAGATTAACTTCAAAACCAAGGAGAGTAAATCACTGTAAACTAAAGGTACCATCCAGTATTAAAGGCAACCTTTGCAACAGTGATCTATCATCTGATTCAACTACATATTAAGCTGATGATTTCAAACTTCCACTTAATTTTCTCAAGATGAAATATAAACGGAAGGTTCATGAGTTTTTAAATAATTTCAAAACATTCTGTTTATGAACGTTCTTCTTACAGTAGTCATAAAAACCCCAGACACGTACTGTCTCTAAGATATGTTTTGTTTTGTAAGAACATAATTTCTTATGTTGCTCTTATGGAAGAATTTTGATATAAAAAAGGCCATAAAAACATCAGCTATAAAAATAAGTACTGTTTTATCTGAATTGTATTAAAAACAGACAAAAAAAGATAAAATGGTTGTAAGCATAAAACTATCACACATTTTGTAACTTTTGAAAGATTTGTTGTGTTGTCCAATCATTTTAAAAAAGAAGTGGCTTTGGATAAAGGATGCTGCTTTTGAAATATAAGCTTTTTGAGTTTAAAGATCATAAATGCATATCTCTGTGTAGCCTCCATCTTTTCTTTGCACTCAGTTGAAAATAACAAATAGACCAAAGTGCACGCATTCCCACCCAGTGTAAATAGATATTTTACCATTTAACTGTTTTCCCATCTTTTTTTTGGTCTTTTTTTTCCAGGTCAGTCTGAAAAATAAATGCCTAGAAAAATATGCTGCACAAATATTTCATCGCCTAAGACAGCAGAAAATCCTTTTGAACAGATAGATAGGAGCATTGTCTGAAGATTTCATTCAACAAAGAATCCTTTGTTGTTATATGCTACGTTTAGGAAGATCTGTGAAATTAGTAATGCTAAAAGGTCGTAATTTCAATCTCCAGCAGGCTGTCATGCTAGAAATGGCACAGATCTCCAATTGAGGCCATTGCAACAAGAAAAAATGACAAATAATAATTATAAATTCATAGTACATATATAGGACATTGCCACTAGCATTTGACAGAAACTATTTGCATATCCAGCTCTCAAACCATAATAGCACACAGCAATGTCTATGAGGAAACATTTCTTCTTCTTGAGACAACAGAAATAATTTAGCGTAGAAGTTTTAGCCTGTGGTAATAGTTGTAGGATAAGACGGGGAACGAGGAATTGATCTGTGTAATAACATTCTCTAGGAAACAGATTTTTCCCTCTGTCAGAATGGTGTGATTCAGCTCCCCTTGCATAGTTTCATACAACAGAGCATCTGCACCTCTGGAAAGGACAACCACAGTCACAAATCTGGAACGATTCCAGCTCTAGAGGAGTTTCAAAGAGTTTTGTAGCAGAATTAGTCAGTTTTCAGAAGAGTGGTGTTAAGAGATCTGTGCACAAACCTCTGCTTAAAACCACTCCCCCCTGCAAAGCAAATGACACGTAATTTTGCTAAATCAATACAGTGGGTTCATAATTTCTGTGTGCATTTCTCAGCACTAGGCAATCAGTTTGTTAGTGGTATAGTGCTAGAAATACACTACAACTCAAATTCTGTTAACAAATTTCCATCTATTTCCATAGAAACAGTTCTCTCTTTCCCTTTCTGTGATTATAGCTAAGAAAAACAAAACAGGAAAAAAATGCCTGTTAACTGTAGAAAACAAAAGGAATAGTCTGGGCATTGCCATTTTCTCCATGGAGGCTATGAATCGGTGATTGTGATTTCAAACAAGATCACTGTGGTTCTGAAGATTTAAAAACCAGCAACATCTTCATCCCCCTTGGCCAGCCCTGGCAGGAGCTGGTTCATCCCTCCTCCTGCCCTCCCCCGTGGGGACCCCCAGAATGGAAAGACAAAGCTAACTCTCAAAGCAATCTCAGTTTTAGGCATGATGATTGCCTTCTTGAGACGCCCACATATTCACACTGACTTGCTGAGGATGATTAGAGTTCTAACAAGATTTTTCAGTGTATAACCTAAATTTAACTAGGTTAAAATCAAGCCAGTAACAGTACATATAGTTTTGCCTTCCAAGAAATGTATATCTTCTCATTTTAGTGTGATATTGTATGTGTTGCTAGGGTTAATAGACTTGCTCTGACGTTACTTAAGTAGACAAAACTTTGAATTGAAAGTTTTTAGCATGTTTACCATTATTTTCTGTTGCAACACAATCTATTTACTTTGTTAAACTTTACAAAGGAGTAGTAGATAAAGTTTGAACATACATCCATAGATCAAAACTTTTAGTTCATTGTAGACAATTGGGTTTTGTCCTGGGTGTTAATTTAGAAAAAAAAAACAAAACAAAAAAACTAAAATAAAGTTGCAGATTTGCTTATAAAAGGAACCTGTAAATATTTTCATGAAGAAAACCACTGAAGCAAGCATGACAACTAAGTACTTTGGTTCCCAGGCAGCAGTTGAACTGACGTGCTAGAGTAGATGTGAAACTCCTTCACACGCTGGCAGAGACTCCATGCAAGCTACGTGTGTACAGAACATCACGAGCACACCCTCATGTTGAGGAAGACAGGTGATTTTACTATAACCCACAGAAAAGTAATTCCAGGGCAAGGTAACAGAGTTTAACATAGCTGATTTTTTAAAAAGAAGGAATTAAATAAATATCGTCTTCATTAATTCATTGTTAGTGTAATAAGTTATTTTGATTAGACTAGGAATTATAAATCAGGATACACATGTTAAGTTCAGAAAGTCTGCATAGAGTTTCTCACTTCTTTATTTTTTTAATGCAATAAGTTCATTCATAGCAAGTTCTGAAAATCTGTTGTGAGAACCAAGCTTGCACTCACATTCTTTCTTTTTGTTTGCTAACATTTTAAGTAAAATAGTTGTTGTATGGTGAAAGAATTAGAGAGATCTAGAATGGAAAACCCTTTCTTTTTTTCTACCCAGGACTATTTTCCAGACAGCAGTTACTGTGATTTTTGTTAGTAACTATTCCAAACAGCTTCAAGAATCGTATCTTAGAGGATCTTGTTAAATACCTGTGCTGTTTACTAGTCTAACTTAAAATAGACAGTAAGTACAATGCATTATTGTCATTATAAATAGTTTTATTCTGCTTTTGTTAAATTTCTAGCATGTCTTTATATACTGTAGCTGTAAGCACTCTGTAGATTGCTTTTTTTCTCTCTGAAATTATATTCCATGACTGAATTTATAAATAAACTCTTTTATTACCTCTGTATCATCATGTCCCACTTTTTCCATCTCTATCACAAGGTTAATAATTCTAACATTCTCTTGCTGTTGACAGAACACATGAAGAATGACACGGGGGAGAAAGAGGGTTGGACAGCTGAGCTAATTAAAGAACTTCAAATGCTGGCGAAGTGAAGTACTACAAATACATGCATCACCATCTGCTTGCTTATTGATCTTACTAGCAGCACGATTAATATGTTCTCAAAACAATTTGTTAACAAAGGTAATATTTATTTTTGTACTTATTTGCACATGTGTTTGCTGCTACCGTGATACCTTTAACAAAACATGTTGCTTGTTATCTCAGGTAGTATTTCAGCAGCTCTGGTGTACTCTTATCTCAGAAAACTCTGTCCCACTCCTCCAAGTTTCATGTTCAATATTATCAAACACTATCTATATTTAGGGTATTTATGGAGCTTACTATTTTTTTATTTTCAAGTCTGTTATTTTAGTCTACTGCATCTTCTTGGTTGGTCTTTTTTTAACTAGTGTTTGCTTAGTTGGCAGCTTTACCCTTGGACAAGGGTTGATGAGCTAGTGAATGGGCATATTGCCATCCAAACAGATGTGAGAGAAAATAATCA
Organism: Syrrhaptes paradoxus; assembly: GCA_013400615.1. Taxonomy (NCBI): domain Eukaryota; kingdom Metazoa; phylum Chordata; class Aves; order Pterocliformes; family Pteroclidae; genus Syrrhaptes; species Syrrhaptes paradoxus. The sequence goes on from VZTO01019004.1 coordinate 31,992, forward strand.
GCCAACAGGCCCTCTGTATGTATCAAATATGTTTGCAAAGGGCAAGATTCTAATCTGGAAATGTTCAAATAGCTGTTTACACTATGTAGTGCTTGGATGAAGGTTCTACCATTACGTATCTAGTTCTGAATTCTACTTAGACACTTTGCTTACAGAGAAAATAAGAAATAGCTTTTGGAGTCACACATACAAGTATTTTATACTGCTTAAAAACAAAAATCAATTTGCTAGTAGAGCAAAGGGATTCCCCTTCTTTTTCTCCGGGTAAGAAATTTCCTGCAGTGTGCCAAATCTGATTTCTAAACCTTAGTTTCCAGTAATAGCAAATTGCATAACAGTTTTAAGTATTGACTTTCATCTCACTTAAGTTTAGGCATCCAAAAAAACCAAAAAAAACACTTTTTTTTTTTGGATTAGTTATACAGAAGCTTCTTATATTCAAAGGGAAAAACAACTTTCTCCAAATGGCCATTCAACTTAATTATCATGGCTACCCGATATGGAAAAGAATACCTTACCTTCTAGAGTATCCTGTCGTTTCTATTAACCATTGATGAAGCCTTTAAAAGTAAAATGAGGCAAAGTCTTGGGTCACTAGCACTATAATTTAATAAAGAAACTCATAAATAAGATTGGTTAGAATAACCATACAAAATAAACCATGCTGCAATATTAAAAATGTAAGTAATCAATCAATGTAAGTAATCTCATTAAAGATGAGTACAATAATCAACAAAAAACGCAATTAAAATTACAGTGATGATACTTGATCTACTTCAGATATGAAATAGTTGAAGTTTGAAGTGGTACCATTACTCTCTATTTTTATATAAGCTTATTTTGTTATTTTTGATGGTAAGTAAATATAAATAGATATTAATCTGTATTTATATATCCATCTCTCTCTATATCCTAACAAGGGGGTGTCAAGCATAAAGTCAACAAGGGCATGTTGCTCATGACCATGTCCAGTCTATTTTTGGATAACTCCAAGAATGGAGATTCCATAACCTCTCTGAGCAACCCGTTCCAGTGTTTGGCCACTCTCATAGTAAAAAAGTTGGTTATTGGATGTTTAAATGTAATTCCTGTATTTCAGTTTCTGACATTGTCTGTTGTCCTTTCGCTAGGTACCATTGAGAAGGATCAGGGTACTTCCCCCATTATGTATTTATGTATGCTTATAAGAAGCCCCCTGAGCCTTTTCCAGGCATGAAGAACCTCAGCTGTCTCAGCCTCTTACAACAGATTCTCCGTTTCCTTCCTTCTTCCGTTATCTCACTCCAGTCTGTCTATGTCTCCTTTTTACTGGGGAGCCCAGAACTGGACACAAGACTCCAAATATGATCCTGTGATTGCTTGCTTAACTAGCTGAGGATCTTGAAGTTACCTGCATTCTGTACCATGGACTGAGGGAAATGGGAAAAAATAACGTTCTAGGTATAAGTTCTTGTCGTAGGCATTTGGCTGCAGCAGAGCATGAAGGGAATAGATACTATAAACTCATAAGAAAATGGGCTTTGTGAGTCCTATGGCACAGAGAGCAGCGTTTACTTTTTTAATAGGGAATCTTATCATTCTATAAAATATTAATAATAAATATCACAGTAGAACCACATACATGCATTTTGTTTTTTCTTTGTGAAAAAATATTAATATCATTTATTAATCACTCTATAGCTTAGCATTTGCCTAGAATTTTAAAGCCTGAAACTTCTTTGCTGATCTATTTCAGTATTTGACATTGTCATTAGCTAGTAAATAAATAGGACAGCTGTGAATATTCTTGTTATTTATGTAATCTTAGACCCAGAGAAATTTACTACTTCTAGTTTGCAGTTTGCATGTAAATGTAATAATGCAAATAAATGCATTTTCACTGATTCACAGGTACTTCTGTCTGTTCCTGGATAAGATAAACTAATGAAAAAATAAATCCTAATGGCACAGTCATTTCGTTTTGGTGCAATCCTTTCATTTCAGGTGAGTGGAAAAAGCGGGTAAATGTGGCTAGTTACATTCTTGGTGTCCCATAAATGTTATACAGAATGATATATTTTTCCAACTGATTTTTCACACAAAGTAAATTTTTTATAGTGCTTGCTCACTGAGTGAATAGTAGTGTACAGATTCTGTTGACATTTTGTCAGTAAAAGATTTTTTTTCTGCTGGATAAATAAAATTAAAATGAACAAAGTTTTAGACCAAAGCTTTTATATAAGGATATTTGCAAAATGTTTTTTTCTTGAAGTGTTGNTGTCCAGTAACATTTATTAAAAGTACCCAGTCAAAAGACAATTGTTGTTCAGCAGTATATAGATTTTTCAGTCTATTTGGTCAATGAGTTAGGAATCCAGTGAAATTTTAGTCCCCCCCTCAAAATTGTATGATTTCTGACAAATACCAATGGCTTAATTATAATGTTTTTTGTCATTATTTATTAGCCCCTCTCAAACTTTTAAATCCACATGCCTAACTCACGGTTTTCTTAACCCTTAACTGCTTAAGTGCTTATAGCACTTAATTAGTTTCCCATTTCAAAACTTCTGTCTTCTCAAAAGACCTTCTAGATGCCTTTTGTACCGCACAAAAATCCCCACCAAGGCCACTGAGTTATTACATTTCTGATTATAGATTTTAATACCTGACAAGAAGCTAATCCTCCTTCAGCAAGAGATTCCACGCCTGCTTAGACAGGTTTAGTACAGACAGATATATCTGCTATTCCTCTTGTGTTACAATCTGTATTGCCTACCTCTCACAGAGAGCTGCTAAAATTGCTTTTTTGTGCATTTTAAGCCTGTAGGGTGATTTGTTGTAATAGTAAATCATTCTGGCCAGGTTCACTGCAGGGTGCTTAGCTCTGGTATGATTTAAGTGGTCAAACGAAAGATAGCCCTGGTCTTAACTGAACTATCAAAAAAAGAAAAGGAAGAGGGGAAGATATTGCAAGTAATACCAGCCTCTCCTTTGTCTCCTCAGTGGCACCTCAGATTCCTTGGCTTACAGTAGGTACGGCAGAAGTGACCCAGCACTTTACAGATTTTTCTTTGTTCCAGTGTCCCCCACCTCGCCCCGCTAAGGGCCTTTTTCTGACCATCCTTAGAAATACAGGCTGGTGCACTACTAGCAGTAGCAGTATTATTTCCCTTTCCTGGATTCATATTTCTCAAACTTTGTACTGATATTTTTACTTTTTTTCTTACAAATATTCCGAGATTTGTTTTCCCTCATTTACTTCAGGGATTTCTCTCCTGAGAGTAAGTCCTCCAGGCTTCTTTCAGCTGCTGGGATTGCATATTGTACAGCTTTTCAAAATCTTCTTTCCATCGGTTGTTCATTTCATATCCTTAGTAATTTATCAACACTTGTATCTCACCACCAACATCTTTAGTTCAGATCTTCCAGTCATATACTTACCTCCTCACACCAAGTCTGTGACACAATTCTGCTCCCATATTCTTCTGCTGCTTTACATTCTTTGCTTATCCTTTCCTCTTGCATTCAATTTCTGGTTTGGATCTCTGGTGAACTTGTTGTATTCTGCTTTCAGACTTACCACTCCCATTTTATTCTTGTTCAATATCTTCTAACTGCTCATCATTTTATACTTCATCTATCATCTTCTTCTATTCATCTCTTTACCTCAGAATAATGTTTCACTAGCTGCTCCTCTAATATTTCATTTGTTCAGTATTCATTTCTATAAGCAGTTTCACACAACGCATCAAGGTACCTTCTCTTTACTCAAATTGGACAACTTGATCCAAGCAAAGTGCCATTTTGCGTCTTCACAAAAATATTGATCCAAAATATATTCTCACCTGGGATAAGCCACTTTCCCTTACAATTCTCTGTAAATTACAGTTAACTTCCACTTAGTTTATGGATAGACATATCAGACCTGATATCTTTCACAATATCAGTGAAATGGAGACTATCCAGCAATAGAAGATAGCTTTGCAGAAATGGAGATTGAGGACCTGGTGGAGATCAAGTGGAATGGGACTGAGCTGGGCACCCTTGTGGTGATGGGTTATTATTCTTCACTAGTCACTATTTGTACAACTGCGTCTGCAGTAGCGCCTGGTACTGACACAGTCTGGAGCACCCAGATACAAGAAAAGTGTTGGTGAACTGATGTAAGTTTAAGAAAAGACCACAAAGTTGGCTGGGGTCTTGGATGGCGAGATTGAGAAGCCTGGATTTATTCATCCTGAAGAAGAGACCTAACTCCTACCCTCTGCCCACAGAAGAGGCAATTGCTTGTTTTCAGCTACCTGATGAGTAACAATAGAGAATAAAAATTGTCAAACTCCTCTCAGAGCAGAACAGTGAAAATACAAACAGGCACAAGTTGCAGCGACAACAATTCCAAATTCATATAAAGACAAAAATCACAGGGACATTGGTCAGAAAGTGGAACAGGCTGCCCAGAGAGGTTGCGGAGTTGGAACGCAATTATTAGTGAAAT
>VZTO01019005.1:2429-14962 GCA_013400615.1 Syrrhaptes paradoxus
ATTCTGGATCTCCAGTAAGGGCACAGCCAGCATCGCACCATGTGCAAAAGGACAAAGAGCCAGACTACTCCTCATTTTGAATGCATCCAATTGAAATACTGTTAACTACACGACAGTTCCTTCCTGGAGTGAATCCTTGCAAGCTTGTCCATGACAGGACAGTGAAATAAAAAGCCTTACCAATGGTAGCAACTAACTCCTTTAGTTCTTCTCCCAGGCTTCCCTAGCAGACAATATAAAGCTGGGGAAGCAAATTCTTACTCTTCTCCTTTTCCCCAACCCTCTGCCCCACACTTTTTCCGATAAACATGAAGGCCTTCAGATTAACGTAAGACCATTTAGCTGCTTCTTCTTCTTCTGTCCCTGAAGCTGCTATAATCCTCCAGAAAAATCTACTTTCTCAGAATTGCAATGGTTCAAAGAGCTCAGAATTCACACCAGAGCAGACACTGGACAACAAGGGAAGTAATAACCTTACAATCCTCCCCAACTTCAGGGAGGAATGAAACAATGAAAGCAAAGTGCACTTCATGTAGCATTTAATTAACAATAAACCAGCAGTGCAACAGTTTCTTCATGTAGCAGTCCACTGAGTCTTCAGAGCTATTAGGTTCCCACTATAGGAATAGAAAGGAACAGACCAATCTGTACTAAGCTCAAAACAATATGGAAGGGAAATGGAGGATGCTCGATGAAGTAATTTAAAAGAGTGTTAGTCTTCCTCCCTGAAGTTGCATTATGGTCTGAACCAGTCATCCCACCTTTACTGGACAACTTAAAATGCACAAACACAACATTTAGGAAGTTATAGATGCACTACTCCAATTTGGATGTTTGGTGATTTTTTTTTTTTTTTTAAACTGCTTCTGTAAAAGCTTGCCTTTACTTTAACTATGGACTGTCTATTAAAAAAACAAGCACTGGCCCCAGGCTACCGGGAAACTATGAACATTTTTATGTACTACTTAATTAAGACTTAATTAAAAGCTATTCTATATAACAAAAAATGAAGTGCAAAGCAGCCATAAAATTATTAAAGAACATCCTACCTGATGAGAGGAGCTTTCTGCAGCAGTCTGAAAATCCACTTAATGCTGCCAAATGGAGAGGAAACATTCCATGTATACCCCGCCTAAGACACACCATAATCAGGTATCACAGTTTCATTACAATTAAAATAAAACAAACATTACTGTTTGACAAAGTGCACTTGCCTGGTGGGTTTGGTAAATCACCTAATTAGAATACTGAGCCTCAGGAAAACTTGACATATTAAATGATTTCTTATAAGCTAGCAGAATGCATTGATTCAGTACAACAGCCTATTAAAACTTTCAGAGCTTTTACTTCAAATACTTTACAGGAAAATCTATATCTTTTTATACAAATTGCAATGTAGTGTGTAGCTACTTAAAAGTATAGTACAGAATAATACACAGCATTTCCTATTTCAAGTTGAAGACAATACAAAAAGAAAGTATTTATTAGATTAACAAGACTAGTACATTCTCTCAGCTTGCATTCATGTCAGCAAAGTTACCTACTTTGCAGTGTCAGCACCACTTGTAATCAGAGTGTTGATTAATAGCTCATGGCCATATCTAGCTGCTATGTGCAAAGGAGTATTTCCATTCTTATCTTCACAGTCTATTTCAGCTCCTATAACAAAAAGTAATTAAAGTAAGAACATATGTAGACACACAGATACTTTTGTTAGAAAAATAGCACAGATGATAATTTAAGCAACGCTAATAACTGTCCATCAATGACTACTTTGGATTTTAAATCTACATGGCTTTCAGCAGTATTTAGTATTAATAATAAGCAAACCGGAGAGAAGTGTTTTATTATGCAACCACATAGGACAAACCTTCTGCAACCTGGGTTATGGATGAGAAATTAATGCATTTGCTTTCATTCTGAAAAATAAACAGTTCTTTAATGTAACTTATCAAACTTTATGAGCAGATATGCCAGATTCCACCAACAACAGAACTACTACTGAACACCGGATATGCAAAAAATTTCAGTACATTGTTACAAATACAACAGAAGGAAAATATTTTCAATACTGGAAAGATGATGACAAAACTACTCCCTCCTCCTTTTTACCATTTTGAATGATGGTTTGAGATCTTGAAAATCTACCATGGATTGCTGTCATGTGCAAAGGTGTTTTCCCATCTTTACTCTGGAAAAGAAAAAAGCCCAGTGTTTACTTATGGCCACCAATACTAATCCGTCAGAACTGACAAAAAAAGGACATTCTTTTACTTTCTTCTCTCCCCTCTCCTCCCTCCTTTAAATTGTTTCTATGCACTTCTGCAAGATGTATGCTGGCAGTGACAGGTCAGCATGACATGGCAAGCTTTTCAAAAGAGCTGCCCTTAATCACTTTTCCAGCTGTGGATGACAACTCTATGATGCCCACTCACTCACAGTTATGCCTTCAGAATAATCACTCTCAAGAGCATGATGACAGCGCACAACTTTAGCAACAAGCCTATGTCAAACTTTCCTCCTGCCCAAGTCCAAAACAAACCAATGCTTTAAATTAAGTTTGTTTCTTGAAAGAAAACAGCTTTATTTACTATAGAGCTTTGCACATTATATTAAGAGACAACACACTAAAAAGCTCATTTATTTCATGGAAATTTCTGTGATGCAATATTTGTAGGCAATTTATCATAAACCACAAGTAATCCTAGTAGAACTATTCAACCATAATTGGTGCTATACACTTGATGTACATATATCAAATGTGCACTTAGTCATTCACTCAGTGACGCTGTCCTTCAAGCAGGCCAGCAGTAACGCATAAGGGAAATTCAATCTGTAACAGCACAATCTCAATGCACTTATAAAATCAGTTCTTTTGTTATGACTTTAGGGTGATTCTTTTTCCCTGTACTTTATCATAGGTAACGGCAATTTACTGCAGAAAAAAGTTCCTACAAATGCACACAAAAAACTGCGAACATGACACTCACAGAAAATAAAAGCACTCTTGGATACATATGCATATCGCCTCTCTAAATTTTAAACACTGGCTTTGAAGATTATAAAATACAAAGTTAAAAGAGACAAAGATGGTAGGGGGAACATGAGATATGAACATATATATTGAAATATCGTGAATTGCTGTCACGTGCAAAAGTGTCTCCCCATCTTTTCCTTTGCAATCAAATGGCAAAGCTTCTGCAGATGTGTTACTGAAAGTCTGCTGGAGACTCTTTCACACAGAGTTGGATGTGGAATTTTTAGTTTTGTCACTGCACAGAGCATATACCACCTAGAAAAACACAATTATGGGAAACATTGTCTTGTCAGATCTGGATTGAAAGAAATAAAACACTTGACAATGACAGCCAAGTTATCTCCAGATGTTTTGGCCAGCAGATTTCTTTGACTGTAAATAATCCAGAAGACGTATCCACATATGCATAGCAGACGCTAGANAGGGAAAATTTGAGAAAGGAAGGAAACAAATCAGTGAAGTCAGACAGAAGAATTTAAGGGCTCAGACAACAAAACCTGCCATCTCACTGGCTCACATATGCTAAATTTGTATCTCAAAGGAAGGCTAATGAAGAGTATAAAGATGTAGCTGAAGTCTCACTGAGCACATTAACACAATACCTTACAAGGACATAAGAATAACCTAAGGTGACAGTATTAGAAACTAAGGAGCACGGTGGTCAAGTGAGAACACTCACCAGACAACTTGAGTAAGATCTTGCAAAGGACAGCAAAATAAATACGCTACAAAATAATTTTCCAGTTGTAAATGAAAAACCAGAATACAATCAGTAATGGATTTTCAGATTTACTCTGCTCAAATTTACTTAAAAATGCACATAACGTAGCTTTCTAAGACAATGGACTTGACTGTGCACAGTGCCTCTCTCCAGTCGAAGAGTCTCAGGCTCCTTTGTAACCCAGGAATAACATAACACACTGTCTGTCAACACATAAACATAGAACAAATATAAAATTAAAGGACGGTGATAATTTCCATTTACGTGTCGAAGCTGAACTGCTAGGTATAGGATTGCATTCAGAATTCCCTTCTTAGACATTGCTACAANTCCTGGGGGTGGTCAGTGATCCGCTTGTCTTGTGCCTTATTTTGTGCCACCCCTATATTTTGTGCCACACAGGACCTGCGGTAGGCAGCTTCATGCTTTGTTCATGCCCTGAACTAGCCCTGAACCGACTAATGCAAGGTCAGGCGTGAACCGCACGGGGTCCGCAGGGTGTCTGCGGCTATGCCCTGTGACTGAGGGGAAACCTGCACAGTCTGTAACGGGGAGCAACAGCCACCTCCTGACCTCTCCCCTCTTCCTGATGGGCGACTCCTTTCGCCCTTTGGTGGTCTATCAATCCCTTGCCAAATAACTATCTTAGACATTGCTACAAAGGAAGGACATACAGAATCAGAACCAGTAGCCAAAAAGTACCTTAAGCAATGACACAGCAAGGCTCTATTTACTGAGAAAAGTAATTGTAACATCATTTCCTGAGATGCCGGGAGGTTGGACTGCATAAGTAAGGAACTTCAGAACTTTCACTTCAATTTCCTTTATTTATGTCTTTAAGGTATCCATCTAAATACTAAGTTAACTACAGTTGTCTAATTTTTTGAGATCAGATAGAATCAGAGCACATGATAGAATAGCTATGGGCTATGGATAACTTTTGTCATTTTCACTGAAACGCAGTCGGGTGTGGTAATGGGAAAGAAATCATCCAAGTCTCCTCTATCACTAGAGACAACATATCCACAAAATACTTAAGATCATACAAAATCTGCTAAGAGGAGCAATTGCTGTTAGATAGAAAGAATTAACACACAGCACAAGATACTCTATCAAGTGAATACTCAGATATTAACTGTACTCACAAGTACTGAATTTTACTGAGGGTCAGCGGAAATGTGGGTCTGTCATGCCACAGTATTCCTCTAAGTGAAATCTCTCCCTCGCAACAATTCTCATGTTCTAGTAACACCAATGAAAGTAACATACTTTTTCTATCTAGGTCATTGAGTTTTCAAGCAGCAAGGGGGCCCATAAAAGAATTCATACTATTCCATTACATACTCCTTTCAACGTGTTCTTCCATGCATGGAAATCCTGAACAGTGAGGAGAAAGCCTGCAGTAATGAGCAATACTTCACAGGATTCACTGTTCTACAGCACTACATGGACACTGACAAGGCTACAAAAACAAATGCGAAGTGATGCCCTCTGCCTACAGAGGTGATAAAAAGCATAACATATTTCTACTGTTCCCTTATCTTCTGCTACATATCTCTTCTTGAGATGAGGACAGCATCCACAGATATGCACAAGCACTTACACTCCATCTGCCATCAAGAACAAGAGTGCGTCTCTCTTGCTCTCCCCACCAGGTCATCCACAGCAGAATGTGCTCTGACAGTACTGTCTAGTCTGCACCTAAATTACCATCCATACCCACGCTGTTACCTCTAAAAACACAGAAACATTTGCACATGGGAGGGAACTACTGAATCAGATTACACAAGCAATATAATTCGTATGAAAAAAAGTCTTGTAACAATTTTAAGACCTGCTTTGAACTTCAGCCTCAGTATTTGGAAACGGAACAGCCTTGGTTTTAATAAATACTTAGTAAGAATGCTCTAAAAGCATCCCATTTTAACTCTACACATTATTCTTAGTTATGCAACATATTCTTATGCAATTTTCCTTCACTATTTTTTTGGGATTGTTCTTCTCATTACACCCAAGATTTTACCTTACAGGCCTTTCCAGAGAAGCAGAAGTTGACTTGGAAATTCTTTTGCCTCAGTTCTTGCACTTTTCAACAGTGCAAATGGTTAAGTTTTCACATACAAAGCAAGGCTGTTCACACCTACAGGTGCAAAATCACAGGCCAAATTCAGTCATATCAGTATAAATCCCCAGAAATGATATTAATAGAATTACAATGGAAACACATGTTGGTGCAGAAACAGGGGATAAATGCTGTTCTCAAGCTAGAGTTGCTTAAAATCCCTACACAACCCCACTTGCTTAATTTTGCACTTAAAAGTTTTGATACTTACTAAATTGATGCATTTTAATTACAGCCAACCTATAGCTAAAGCTAACTCTTTCCACTGAAAAGACATTTTCTTCTGAAGCAGGCTAACTTCAGTAGCCAAATCTCTACTAAGTTCTTAGACTTCAGCTGAAATTCTCAACTCTCTGATATGTTTCAGGCTGCATTTCACAGCCTCATCACTATTTTATTTCAGAAAAAAAGATTCTGTCATCTCAGAGTAAGCTTAAAAGAAAACCTGGGTTTACCCATACTAAATATTCTAAAGATTTTTTTTTTTTTAAGTTACAGAAACCAACGAATCTATACTTTGGATCCTATAACTTAAAATTGAATGGGAAGGAAGGCAACAATTAATCTCTCCAATGTTAAAACATCTTCTGTCACCTCCAAACACAAGTTCACTCACATTATAAACTTCAAATAATTCAGGAACTTTGCCAGTCACTTTGAAGATATTAGCTGTTCTTTGCAGAATTTCCAAGGTTACTTACTGTTACAACTGACTAAGCGTGGTCAGTATCTACAGTGTATACCACACACAAAGATTCTTACTTTAAGATGAAACAAAGATTATAGTAATCTTGAATAGTGTTTAATTATTCTAATAGAATGTTGGAAGTTTTTTGGTTTCATATTCCTAACCTACAATTAAGGTGTAATCGAAAATGAATGGCAAAATAAAAATCCACCATTACTTGCTGCCCATCTTTCTGAAATGAATCCCTCCACACTTTTTTCTTCTACATCAGAAAGATGTACAAAGTCATGAACCCTTGTAACCCAGCTTATAGGGAAACAGTAATTCTTTGCTTGGTAATATTTATGTTTCTCAGGAAAGACAGGCCAGCAAGGCAAGGGGGGGGAGTTGCTCTTTATGTGAAAGAACAACTTCAATGTATTGAGTACTGTCCAGGGGTGGGTGACAAGCGAGTTGAGAGTTTGTGGGTGAGAATTAAGGGACAGACTGGCATGGGTGATGCTGTCGTGGGTGTCTATTACAGGCCACCGGATCAGGACGAGGAATTTACCTTGAGTGAGCCACCAACCCTACGATTTTTAACAGAAGTGTTAGCTATTATAATATTCACCTCTTATCCAGATTGTACTGAAATTAAGGCATAACTATTAAACTTTTTTTTTAAAGAAACAAAAGGACAGATAACTCTCTTCCTACCATGTGTGGGCAGCAGTACAGGCAATTAGATATTTTGTAAGAGGAACATTTGGACTCTTCATTCCACATACCCATTTCCCACTTCCCTCAGCCCGAAACATGTCAAGACACCCGTTACTGCCACCGACTATTTCTGAACACAGGTAAGTTTTCATTACTAGAGTAAAAACCAACTTAATACAAAACCAACTTAATACAAAATGTCTTGCATCTCAAGACCTCACCCTACACACATGAGAAGATAATAAAAGATACAGGTTATAGTTTGCTTTCATGCTTGAGTGGATTAGAAATTCTGCCTACTCTCAGATTGGATTCTAAGGAATATTCTGAAGCCAAAAACTTGTGACCAAGCAGGGATGTAAAAAGTATACTGACACTGCTCACAGTTTTGCTGGAGTAATTAAAGAACTAGCTGTTTAAGACTTTCCATTGGCCTAATCTGCTTACCTTTGTATTTTTAATACACCCTTCACAACTCTCCCTTATAAGTAAGATTTTAGGATCTTTTGTTAACAGCTCTTCAGTTGCTCCAGCAATTAAGCCTGTCCATACATATTTCTCTGAAAAATCTTTTATTTCATTAATACTGCTTTTATATAAATAAATCAAGTTCATTTGGATTTTTCCAAATGAGTTGCTCTAATTCATATGGATCGAGTAGGGATGACAAATTATGTGGAATTTTGACATTTAAACATAATCAAGATTGACCAGACAACACTGTCATCTTTTCTCTCCATCCTTTTGGGCTATTTACTACATCCCATCAAGGTTTTGAGATTCAGATCACGTTCCTTGAAGTGACGTACTCTCTAACTTTTTCTATGGTACTTTTCACAGAAGTACTTCACCAGTCAGTGGTAACTTCTAAACATTATTGTAACAATTATTTTGAAAAATTATGCCTGATAAAGATATACTGCATCTTTAAGAGTGAATGGATGGCTTTGGATTCACCTACCTTCATATTTACATCTGCTCCGTTACAAACCAAAAGCTCTAAACACAACGCTCCATGTGTTGACGCAGCAGCAAAGTGCAAAGGTGTAAAACCCTTCTCATTCATTTGATTTACATTAGCACCGCAGTCTATAAGTTCATTCACTACAACATCTTGCCCGTTGTAGCAAGCTACATGGAGAGGAGTATTTCCATAGGCATTTGGTTCGTTCATCTGTCAGAGAAAAAAAAAAACAAGATTAGTTAGGCAAAAACCTGTATTACTGCAGCATTTAATTATCACAAAGGAAAATATCATGTCAGGAGACAACTTCCTCATTATGTTTTGGAACTCTTCAAAACCTGAAAGTAAAAGCAAGTTCTGGATGTAATACTTTGTTCGGGAAGTGTGTAACACAAAAGTACTTGCTCGCTTTATATGTGAGGCAACCTCCTCCAATGCAGTATGCAACTTGACAGAACACACATATGAAAAAAAGTCAACAGTGGCAATTTGCACAGACACTACAGACTAAGCACAGCACAGACCTCTGTAATTCTCAACAGCATTTGCAGGTTTCCATTAAAAATAAACGTTTAAAGGTACTGAGTTTCCCCAAAATGAGTTTTAGGCATTTAAATCTGTAACTCCTAAATACAGTGTGTGTATACATACACAGGCCAACTTTTCAATTATATTGAGGACCTGTCGGTTCTGAGTTTAACAGGAATGTTAGTTACGAACCACTTCTAAAATGCAATCACATACACTTCACTAATGAATTAGAAGAGATGCCACTGTTCAGGTATCCAAGTCAAAAAACATCAACATTGAATTCTGATCTACTTCTCAAGACAGAACTTTGGCAGCATTTCCCAGCCTTTTAAGACTAAAATGGGATGCACAATGTAGATTTCTTACACAGCTTCACAGTTTGTTAACACACTTTCTACATGCAGGTACTTTTAATTTATTTTATATTTCAATATTAATATGGCCTTGCCTACTGTGGTATTGAAGTTTCTCACAACTTTCAATATTTCTCAAAACTTATGTGGTGCAAGGAAGTCAGTAAAATCTGTATTTTTACAAAGAACTGAAGCTTCTATGAAGAACCGAAGCACAAGAGTTTAATTTCCTGCAGTTCAAAAAGGATTGTGTGGCAAAGCTAGGAACGGAATTCCTATTTCCTGCATTCCAGTCCAATGAATTAAGAGTAAGAAATACCAAACAAACAAAAAAACTACTAAATACAAATTTATTTGCAAATAATTCTGCAAAAGCTGCAAGGTTTTTAAGTTACTTGGGTGAACGAAGCCTTGTAATCATGTGAATGAAGATCTTTGGAAATACTATTTTCACTCTACTATAACCTGCCCCTAAATAAACAGTGTGCTGCAATACCAACAAGAGCGTTTCAAACAACCAAAAAAAATTGGTTTATTATTCCTTACATCAACTCCAAGATCTAGAAGATATTTGACTACATTGATCATTCCACTAGATGCTGCAGCATGTAAGGGTGTATACGACTTCTTGTCTTTGCATGTCACTTCAGCTCCATGGGCCACAAGTAATTTCACAACTTCAATATGACCTAAACAAATAAGGACGAAAATAATAAAGCTGCATTTTATATTAACCAGCACAAGTTTACAAATTTAATAATTATACAACTGTTATAACATGAACGAGACATTATTCTCTTGGACCTAATCTGGAAAACAAAAAATTGGTTTTGTATTTTAATCGTATCATGAGCTATAAAAGCAACATAAAATATTCATCTCCAGAAGAGAGTATTTCCATGTACTCTCTCCAATAATCATAGTATTTATACTGCAAAAATAAACTTGTATATTAGAAAAAATCTTGTCTTCTGCTTACGCAGGAGGATTTTTTGGGAAGCTTTGAGAACTAGAGAGGTGACGTAACTTTGTGATTACTAAACATTTATTGCAAATTTCTGTTAACAACTTGAGAGAGAATGTCACTGTCAGTCTTCCACCTTCATCTCAACTGCAAACACGCCCACTGAGGTTTTTAAGGCCTTTAGCATAAACTTCAAAAAAATTACATAAACATGAAAAGAATAAAATAATCTATTTCTAAATAAAAATATATCCCCTCAAAAATCCAACTTCCTTTACTTGCAGAGCCTTTAAAAAGTTGACCCAAATCATACAGTATTTAGGAAAGCTCTATTTTCAAAACTGACTTAGGCCTTTGAAAGCATAAACTATTCTCCTAAGGCACCGGGAGGAATAAGAGTCGGACTGGGATTGTTGGGGAGCGATGACCTGGGGAAAGGTCCAGATAAGAAGGCGCAAAAGGAAAAGGAGGGTGGGGAGCCCACCCTGAAGTAGCAGGCAGTCACTGTCACCACCAGCTTTGTGGCTGGGCCAGGGGCCCCGACACTGCAGCGAAGCTGCAAAGTGCAATCGGCTTTCTCCTTCACCAAGCCCGCATGCTCCTCCACTTGCTTGTATGCAGTTGTGACACTGCACGCTAAGAGACAAGCTACAAAAATCCGGTAACCAAAAAATTTTAATTCTTTCTCAGTTGTTAATTTAACCATGAAAAAAGTCAGTCACTGAAAATTCACAGGCAACCACAATAAAGTCTGCAGAATAAAGGAGCACAATTAGCTAAACAGACGACAACAGATTTAGCACTTTAGCTCTGGTACTGACCCAGACAGATGTGGGATGCTTTGTTTTACTTCTCAAGTGACACCGTCACCTTAGTTAAAAAAGTGGTGGTGGGCAGACTGAATACTTATGCTTATCCCGTCAGACATGTAAGCAAAAAGTATCACATCCAGCCTTTCGTTTAAGTACTTCACAGAAAGTGAGGGTCTCTACTTTTTCAATGACCAAGAGAACATAACAAAAGTCTGAATAGGAAATATCTACTCAAAGGAATACAAAGCCACTTAAACAAACATTCCATCACCCTAATATGTATTTTGTGCTGCACGCCCAACAACACACAAAATGACCCTTCATCTGGCTATAACAATCAGAAACACAGAGCTGACCAGTGCAGTGTGAAGTGCTGCACTATTACACTTCTGAATTACTTCAGCAATGCAGGAAAGAAGTGAAAGAGAAATGCAAACAATGCTTGTGACCTAAATGTAACAGGGACAAGGATGAAAACATGCCCTGTAAAAGAGACAGAAGTACTGAAGATATTGAAAGCAGCGAAAAAAAGGGAGACACTGAACAGAACGGTGGCAAAAAAATTGTAAAGAGAAGAAAAAAAAGAAAAACAAAATCCCTGACCTGACTGAAAACGCACGCAGCAATCAGTGGAAGACATTCAAACAGAAGAGCAAGGTACTTGAAGTGGAAAGCGCTGAGAAGACATCCCGATACACTAACGATGGTGATAACTAACACGAATGAAAGTCCATTTTAGTCACAGCACTGCAGTTGAACAGCAATGGAGCTGGGTGAAAGCAGGAAGGAAAGGAAACAATGGATATAACCCTAGAAAGTTATTTATAGTAGAGTGACGAAAGCATAATTTCTATTGTATTCCATGGTCAGCTTTATATGGTGGAAAAGCTTTAACGCTTTCTTCAAACAACTGGAGCAGTGTAAAATGGCTTTAAATTGTGAGAGGGAATGTCACAGGGCTTTTTCCCTTGCTTGAAGTCTTCCAAAAGCTTTTTCTACTCTGTGGCCTGCAAGGATATTTAGGTTGATGAACATCAGAGAAATTACACTGTTCCCACCCAAACACTGTTCAGTAACAGAGTTTCCTGTTAATACCTATGAAATAGCACTTACTAGAATTGGAATAAGTGTAGCTTATCTGAAAAACAGAACACTTTTCTCTCATCTAGGTGAGCACAAGCCAGAAAACATCTCTGTCCTCTCACTGACACTTGTCAGATATCTGCCATTGCATGCCCAAGTTTCATTCAATAAAATTTTGCAAATAATCACCTTGAGTAACGTGGTTGGACTGCCTGTCACAGACATTGCTTTGCATACGCAAGCAGATGACAAAATACTAATACAAAGTATCACACAGAATGCTGGATCAATAACGAAGATGGCTCTTTAACTTCTCAGTTTAACTGCTATCAGTAAGCTGGGTACGGAACTGTTGGAGAGTAGTGTAGGGGAGAGGGACCTGGGGGTCCTGGTGGACAGCAGGATGACCATGAGCCAGCACTGTGCCCTCGTGCCCAAGAAGGCCAATGGCATCCTGGGGTGTATCAGAAGGGTAGTGGTCAGTAGACCGAGAGAGGTTCTCCTCCCCCTCTACTGCCCTGGTGAGACCGCATCTGGAATATTGTGTCCAGTTCCAGGC